>JPJW01001848.1:0-24650 GCA_000750755.1 Pseudogymnoascus sp. VKM F-4513 (FW-928)
GTGAGCGGGGAGGTGGAGGTGGATGTTGATTGGGAGGATGGGCGGGAGGTGGTGGTGCGGTATCGACGAGTGGATGCGGAGACGATGTGGGCGAGGATTGAGATTGTGGGGCTTGGATTGTGGGTGCGTTGCGTGTATTGCGTTGGGGATTCCGAGGGGCCGGTGGATGGGTGGAGGATTGGGGAGGTGGGAGTGTTGAGCTTGGTGGAGAGGGAAGGGGAGTGGTTTGAGGGACTGGATGCGGCTGAGCAGGCGTTCATGGCGGGGAAGACGAATGGAGAGGCGGCGGTGCAGATTCCTACCGTTGCGGAGCCGGTACAGGATGATGCAGATGAGGATGATGACGCGGCATACTGGGCTCAATATGATGCCACTCCTGCTGCCACACCAGGGCCTGAGAACAGGTCTCCTGCCCCCGCGAGCCTGCGCCAGGTCCCAGGAAATGGGACTACCCAAGTCGATGGCGGAGCCGAGGACGCCTATTTTGCACAATATGCTGGTGTGCAGCCCGCACTGGACGCACATGATCCCGATGAGGCGGGCGCGAATGGAGAGGTGGAGTCGAGTCTAGGTGCGCAACACGAGCGGGAGTTTGTCACCCCTGCGGTGCTGGGGAATGGCAACGGGAATGGTATTGGAATCACGGAGGAGGAGAGGGCGGGTAGGGAGAGGGATGCATTGATTGAGCAGCCGAGACCGCGATCAGCGGCTTCGAGTACGAGTGGACGGTCAGCGGCGGTGGAGGTGCTGGAGGATAAGGTGGAGAGGGAGGGGAGACACGATACGGCTGTGAGACAGCATATTGGGGCTAGTATCAAGAGCTTATACCGCTTGGCGAGTGCGGCGGGAATGGGGAGGGGTGAGTTTAGGGCGTTGGTGGAGACGGAGTTGGCGGTTGTTGGTGTGGAGGAAGATGACGAGGATTATGGGGGAGCGTAACTGGCGAGAAAGAAAGAAGGTGAGGGTGACTGTTAGGGCGGTGCGTGGTGGTCAGTCACTGTGGTTGTGGGGATTGAGGAGGGTGACTGGGACACTGGGGTAGCGAAGGAGAGTGGCTGGTGGGAGGGGAATGGGCGTGGGGCTCTATTCCGGGGAACATAGCTGTCAGTGACTGAGACTGTGGGGATTCGGGATAGGAACTGAGAAAGGAGGAGGTGAGAAATGGACTTCATTTAGCATTTTTCGTGGGCTGGTTTCGAGCGTTGCATCTAGTATATATCAGGCTGCGGCATTGGGTTGGACTTGTTTCGGAATATATACACTGTACTGTACATATTTGGTTCTCTTTCTCTGTGAGATACTTTTTGTTTGTGAATATCGCGCTCGGGCTGCCTGGAATTCTCGCGGGGGATTTCGTTAGCTGAGGATTTATACGAACCATTCGAGCTTATAGAATTTATCCCTTTGCTTATATTTATGAGTACCTAGCTTTCATTACAGCTTTAAACAGCGCTTGACTGTATTTATTTTAGCTATAGAGCCTATGACCATATCTGCTATCCTCGGTTCTTCACTATACTTTCAGGTGGGACGACAAATGTGGTGTCATAATGCAAGCGCTACCAAGGAATTATAAGATGGGCTGATACCAGTTACTAACGGTATTAGAGAGGGACGGAGGTAATTAGCTTTTCACTACGTCGAAGGCTATTTTAGTTAATCACATGGAGCATTTAGCCCCCTGGCTAGAAATGTTTATCGTACGAGTGTCAGGTTCTCATAATGGTGCCAAATTCTTATATATTAATCGTTCCCCCGCACTACTTTCGTTGCCTTGCGCCTGATACCATACAGCCTTTGAAAAAACACATGATACAACATTATCACTGTATTTAACAAGTTCGTTCACTTATCTATACTACAAAAATGACGATACATAGTTTGAGGGCATGGTTTAGACGCCGATCAGAGACAGAGGAGCCTACGCAGCAACTTCATACGGATGATGAGCAGTTACCAAGTTACTCAGAAAGCCAGAACCAAGAGCAGAGTTATCAATATACAGACCAATCTCCAAGTAATGCCGAAAAGTCGAAGGCAGACCAAAATGCCAATACCGAGAAAGGGAAGATCGACCAGTCTGCGGAGGAATATAATCTTGCAACAGAAGCAATTAAAACCAAAGACCAGAAATGGTGTACATTTGCGCTTTTGTTGCAAGTTGATGTTGAGACAGACGTATCCCTCCAGAAGCTCAGAAAGACGGACCTTGTGGAAATTCTTGATATTGCACGAGACAGAGCTTCGGATCCTTTTTATGAGCCACTACGCTTTGAGATCTTGCTCAATACGGCGGCGGTCAAACCTTTTAAGGGATTCTCTCAAACACTCGTCACCCTTCTACGCAGAGTACGGCCTAATAGTGTGTATATTAAAAAGTCTACCGTACAAGACAAAGAAGTCCTGCTTCGCATAGCTCGAGTCACACCATATATAAGGATGGCTAAGTCGGAGCTTATGCAGCTTCCAAACTGGGACCTTGTGGACCTACTCCGAGAGGCACAAAGGGAGCACAATGAACAGCATATCCGCCCCCATACAAAGCTAGGCACGGGCCTGAAAGAACGAAAGAATTATTTTGAGAAGGATCTATCTCCTCGTAACTCAGAGAAGTCAAAAGACGACCAAAAGTCCGGGGCCGAGAATGGGGTTAGCTCGCAGACGAACTTCGAGGCTAAAGCTAAGGAAGAAAGGACTAAAGCTGAGGAACAGAAAAAACTCGAGGCTAAAGCTGAGGAAGAAAGACGACGTATTTACATCCGCATCTTTGATGACCTTCCTAGTCAATTAAACGAGTCTCTAGACAAGTTGAGGAAGTCAGACCTTGTCGAGATTCTTGATATAGCTCGAGAGAAGGCTGTAAAGGCATCACCAGAGCTAAATTTTGCGTTAGAACTCGATATTACACGAGGCGAATCCGTGGAGACTGCTCCATATACAAAGGAACAGGATATGCCCTCTGAGAAGCTTTCTAAGCTGGACCTTGTGGAACTACTTCGTGTTGCACGAGTCACTCCCTTTTATAGGCTTCCTAAGTCTGAGCTTATGAGGGTTCCTAATTCGGATCTTGTAGACCTACTTCGTGAGGCGCGAAGTAAATACATGAAGAGGTATTCAGAACCTAAAAAGATTTGGGATTCACGTTATGAACAAGGAGATAAGTCTCATCAAGAACCCGAAGCGAAACAGCAAAAGGACAATCAAGTTTGCAGACCTGAAGATACGCCTCTTGGGTTACCATCTAGGACGGAACTCGAATCAAAGGGGCTCGAGGGGACGTCTGACGAGAAACAGCTCCAGATTAGCAATTGGCTTGACAGAGTCGAAGAGCAGCCTGCAACAATGAAGGCAGACTTGGTTAAGGAGAAAGGTGTAGGCTGTGGGAATGTCGCCGCAGAAAATGATACCGGCACAGGCAGCCCCGCGGAGTCAACCAATTCAGCCCGAAGTAGCCGAGAGACGGCCGCAATCAAATTGATTGAGCTGTACGGCTTGACGGGCATGTTAAAGACAGACTGTGACCAGAATAAGACCTTTGAGGACAGGGACTTCGATAATCTTGAGACAGTTATCATATGGATACAGCGGGATCTTGATGCTATGTTATCGCGAGCGCGGGAGAACCTCATTCGTTCAAAGTCGCCATAACATGGCTTGAATCACATTGTTTAATCAGTTCATGGCTATTAGCAGAGTAATATATATTATTTCCCCAAAACGCTCAAGCCATCGAGCAATCCGCTCAAAGTCATACATCATAGCCAGCCCCGTCTCAGAGCCAAAAACAAGCAAATGGGTATCGATATCCTCCAGTCCCAAAAAAACGCCCCTTAAATATCCCCCTCCTCACTTCCTGATAATCTTCAGCAACGGCGCAATACGATTCCTCTTGCTTAGGCCAACCCTATACGGCACCTTCCCACTCTGGAGAGGACTATGCGGTGTGCATGGTTTGCTCGGCGTCTGCAGCTCCTTTGTCGGTCTCGGAGGCGGCGTGGACTGGGGCGGGGCAGGAATGCTAGGCTTTGTGGAATGACTACGACTTGGTGCTCGGACCATGTCAACGTCTCCTGAATCGTCGTCTTCATCCTCATCGCTCGCTACTATTTCCTTCGATTTGGATTGGGCTTTCTGGGCTTTCGTAGCCACGGGCTTCGGAGTCGCTTTTTCCTCGTCACTCGCTATTCTTTCCTTCGATTTAGATTGGGCTTTCTGTGCCTTTTTAGCCACGGGCTTCTGAGTGGCTATAATCTCATCGTCATCCATATCAGAGTCTTCAATGATTGGCGCCGATTTCTCCACAGAAGCCTTTGAAGGACGCCCCTGGCGTTTAGATGGCACGGCCTTGTCAATTTCAGTAACTTGATCGTGGGAATCTGCTTCTGACTTGGGCGTATCAGGGAGGGCCTGCGGTGCTTTGCTTCGCTTTTTTGGCCTTTCAATCTCTTCTTCCTGATGTGGTGCTGATTCGTCTGAAGCGCCGATCTCATCAGCTGAAAGCTCCTCCACGACCTCCTTCGCCTTGGTAGGTTTACTCCTCTTCCTCTTCATAGGCAACCCCTTCGCAAATTCCTCGTTTGCAACAATGTCTGCTTTGGCGCTCATGCTCTTCGATCTCCTGGCACTGAGACGTGGCTGGTACATTTCTGTTACTTGGTCAAAGTCCTGCGAGCTTTGAAGTTCGGCATCTTGCGCTTTCCGCATTGTGGGCGGATCGACAGTTGTGGCTTCCTTGTCATTCAGAGGCTCCATCGACACAGTATGAACGGCGCGAATGGGCGAAATTTGGTGTCTCGGCTGCGACAGTGAGAGCTCATCAACAGAAACTTCTCTATCAGAATAACCCATAGATTTGTTACGAGACAGTTTCTGCTTATTCGGCCTACTGGCCGAGGATGAAAGCCCAGTCTTTGATCTCTTGACCTTTCGGCCCGAATTGACGACAGGAGATGATGAGGGAGGAAAGGTCGCTTCTGTTGAGTTTATGAGGGAAGAAACAGCCGAACGGTCTGGACGAGGAGTTTCGTTTGGGACGGTGCTGGAGGCGTCTGTGAGTTTTAATGCTCTGGCTGGCTCCATCATGTCTGGTAACGAGTAGATGTGATTGTCATCGCTGGGGGCTTCGCGATAGTGCATATACGCCTTATCTTGGCTACTTGGTAACATATTTACCATAACTGTTGTTGTAATACCCCTGTCGAATGAAAGTGGCTCTGGGGACCCCTCTGGGATCGCCAAGTCATCTTGGGAGGTATTCCGAGGGCTATTTGGCACAGTCCCTGTTGGAGTCTTGTGGGTTGTGAGATCTGAAGTAACCTTGTCGGAATCAGTTGCTTTAACGATCGATACTTGCTCGGTAGAGCCTTCGCTGGTGCCAGCATCATTTGATACATGTTCGTACCCATACGTTAATTGAGCTCGAAGTTCTTGGCTGATACTGCGAGGAACTTGCACGCTACTTGGTTCTGTGCTGGTCTTCTCGAGCTCACGGCGGAGTTCCTGTGATAACGACGTTGGGACGGCGGTAAGTTGTGGCAGCTGTGGCTCGTCTACGACTGCTGCGCTCGCATTATGAAGCGTCTCGTCGTTGGCAGACTGGGGCCGTTTATTCCGCTTAGGTTTTGGTAGCATGGGGAACAATTCCCCTTCACCCCCTTGCCTAGTTTTCCTCTTCTTATTCTCGGCGGCTTCTTCATTGTCATCTTTTGCTCTTCGTTGTGGTTCCTCGTACGGTGATGAACCTGGCACTTGGTTGCCCATTGTTTTCGTCCTCCTCAACTTTCCATAAGTCGTTAACACGCCGCTTTTAGTGTTTGTGTCCAGATCATTTATCTCCAAGTGTGTGGCGTGCGAATTGCTCCCCAGAAGCTCTAGCTCGTCTGTTCCCTCATATACCGTCGTGTTCTCGAGCCGCCTATTCCTCAAAATCCCAGCTGTAGTGCCCGGAGCACTGCTTCCAGGGAAGTCCCACACATCCCTTTCATTTTCTTCTGCGCCTCTATTCTCGTTTTGTAGTTGTAGCTCTTCAGGGCTTGTAACTTGCGTCGTCCCTTCCCATGCCTTCATGCTCTTTGAGCGCTTCGCTTTTTTGTTGGAGGTCGTTGGTTCAGAGATAGAGGCAAATGACGAGCCGTGCACTGTTTTGCTCCGCTTCATCTTATTGACGCTTTCTTGGGAGAGCGAAGAAGACATTCTTTGGTTGATAATTCTTTCGTCGAGCCCTGGCGGTCGCGGGGAAAGCTGTGGGGCTGATTCGTTCGTAGATGTGATGTCCAGGGCACCACAGTAACCACTGCGGATTCTTTCGAAGAGTACAGAATCTGTCAAGTTGTTAGTTTGGCACATCCATAGAGAATTGGGGACAAACCTGTTGAGCCTGTTCCCAACCGGAGGGATGGTTCCAACACCGATGGCGGGGTGGCCTCTATTGCATTGCCATTGGGAAAGGCGACTGGGGCGACTGGGTTGTCTTTTTGGGGAGAACTCTCAGCACTTATCGACGAGCAATCATCGTCTGAGTCGGCAATGACCCGACGTGATTCCATCGTATTTCATAGAAATGTATGCTGCTGTGCACATTGAGTTATGCGACGCACGCGTCAATGCAAGCGCGGTACGCGTGGTCACATGATGTGAATGTGAGTTTGTAGAAGACGCGCACGGACATATAAATTATGGGAGAAGTTCTCACATAACCGTGCTGGCCAAAGTCCAAATAGGGGTTGTGCATGATAGAAGCAATTACAGAAATGAAACTGCAATTTACGCAAAGGCGATTAATCACTTAGTTACAATGCAACGAATTTGTTTCAAACTTGGAACTGAAGTGATGTGTATGATATTAAATTGCTGTCATTAATTTAGATACGTATTTGGCCGTCGGTGGACAATTGGACGAGACGAGTATCACATCTTGCCTCTCTTTAGCGTCATCTCTCTAGGCTTCTCCAGGTCTACTTTCTCAGTGACATTCTGCCCCTACTCCACGTGAAACCACAAAGATATCCTCCTCTTAGCTGTTACTGATCCTGATACCACAGCCCTCCCCACTCGGAGAATTGAAGGAAGTGAAGTCCGATGCCGTGATGTCTGAGAGCTGTTTTGCCCAAGGCCGCCGTCAAAATCTGTTTGTGTCAAAGCATCCTGCTGGTAATCATTGGATTGTCCTGGAATAAGCTCAGCTGGTACTGCAACACCAGTTGAAGGACCTGTGGTTGATATTGAACCACATCTGATGCGCCTAGCACGTGTCGAGCACACCGGCCGAGATGCAGGAACCGCGTCAGGCTCAAGAATGACTTGACCAGCCGAGACAGGTTTCGTCCAGTCGTTATCGTTTTGCATATCTGAAGTGCTTGCTTCCACGGTCTCATCCGCTGGAAGGTGCAGACAACATAGGACACGGACGAAATCTCTCATGGTGATCTTTGCCATGTTTGAACTGGACTACCATGTTGAAGGCAGGAATCTTTGGTCGGATAGACTCGATAAGTTTGGATTCTGAACAACAAACCAGTTACCTTAGGCTGTTTATTGTTCCGTCGCCTCTTGCCATCGGATCGGTGATAACTGGGAATAACCCTTTCCGGTCTCTGCGCCTCTAATTTGAACATCGAGGCTATGTTTTGTTTATTCTCAACTCGACGTCTTCTGGGAAGTCAGACATGAGCAGCCCTTCGTTTTTCTCGCTGCAGATCAGCTTTTCCCTCTAATCACAAGTCAGATCATCATATTATAAACACATTAAAACATACATGGCTTTTCACATGGAATAAAGAAACAATTCTCAGTTCAACATCCTCCCCCCCACCTATGATTTCGCTTGTTTTTGACGCGTTCGGGGCTAGAATATACCCCGGAAAATCTAAAACATTAGCATGGCCCCTGGTGCCTGTAACACGTGTATTGACGCGAACCTTGGCTCGTTGCTAGTACTTTAGTAGGCGTTGCTAGGGGCGTCCGATAAATCCGTTGCTAGACTGCTAAACCACTTCCAGCCAGTGATAAGGGTTGCCAATTTTGGCATCGCAAAAGAAGACGAAACGATCCAGGCCAAGCTAGACTATCCCCTTGAAACACTTCCTTCGAATTAGCCCCAATGTAGAATTGACTCTCGAGTAAACAATAAATACTGTTTGATCTTCCTTCCTTGTCCTCACTCGTGGTGGATAATATAAAAAGTCGATATATTAACCGCGGTTATATACAAAGAGGAAGTCGCGTCGCAAAAGAATAACACGGTTGCCCCCCCTCCCCATAACCCACCACACACAACCAACCCACCACTGTCTCTGCCATTCTGTCAAAGAAAGCCCTCACCACTCTGTCTCTGCTCGACGCGACTCTTCCAATTACATCACGCTACCAACGGGATATTATTCTCTTCTGAGGTCTTCAGCACACCGCGAACACAATGGCGCTTCAAGCTGCCTACCAGCAGTACTTGGCGACGCCAAACTCCAGCTTCCTGGCTGAGAATGCCTCGCTCCACTACATTACGACGCTCACAACCTTCCACGGCCCGGCCGAGATCATCAAGCACTTGAACACCCAATCGAAAAGGATCAAGAAGAAGTCCGAGAAGATCATTGATGTTGTCGACGGGTCAAGCTCTCTGGCCGTTGAGACAGAGTTGACTGTTGAATTCCTCACCGGAGGAGGAGCATACCTTCCTGGAATTGACGACAACTTCCTCGCCGATCGCGAGGTCACATTTCTAGTTGTATGTTACTCGATCAATTCTACTTACAGGTGTGTGCGTGCTAATAAGCTTGGCTGTCTAGATCCACATTGTCTCCTTCGATGCGAACGGCAAGATAACTCAGATCCGACTGAACTGGGACCAAGGCTCGCTGCTGAAGTTGATTGATGTGATTGGGAAGACTGGACGAAACTGGCCCATACGCGATGGAAAGGACCAGGTCAAACTGATCCAATCCAGCGTTGTTGCTGCCGAGAAGCCTGCTGCGCCATCTGCTTCGCGATCTGCTTCGCAATCAAGTGTTCCAGTTCAGAAGGAGGGCGAAGTCCTTCGCAGGTCCCGCGAGAACTCCACAAACGTTACTCGCGACCCGCATTCCTCATTAGCCCTGTTCGCGCCACGCGATGCAGATGACGAGCAAGAGCAACTGCCAACAGTGATTGCCCCGCGCGCATCAGCAAAGCCCCCACCACGCGACTACCACGATCTATTTGTTGGCGAAGATTCATCGGAGAATGCGAACGCAGTACCAAGCGAGACCCGCTCAGAGTCTCCATTCAAGCACTCGGCTGTAGGCGCCGTTGCGCCCAAATTCGGAGCCGGAAAGAACTACAAGCCATCAAGAATCTTTGACAACGATGAGAATGACGAGTCTGAGGAGACCTCAGCGAGGGATAGCCGTCCGGATTCCCACAGACATTCTGCTATTGGTGCCATCGCCCCAAAGATTGGAGCGGGAAAGAACTATCACCCATCGAGAATCTTTGAGAACGATGAGAATACGCCTATCAAGCAAACGAGCGGACACAAGTCTACCATTAGCCTCACCAAGCCAAACCCCAAGAAATATAATCACTTTGATATCGGTTCGGGGAATGCTCATGACGAGACTGTGGCTGCAGCAAGGCCAAATGAGGCTCAAGCTCCCAAGAGCAGGCATGGGTCGTCATGGAACTTCGATGACTTTAACACACCAGCAAAGGCAGTACCAACGAAGGGACTGGCAATCCGCGCACAAGATTCCGTGCACTGGGGCAATGAAGACGATGAGGTTCCAGACTCTCCAATCCGCAAGCCAAAGTTGAATCAGCCACGCAAAGATGCGGAGACCCACTTCGAGTTCCAGGATGACGGCGCCCCAGAGGATGACCAGCCTAGACTTATCGGCCGTCCTCGTGGCGCAGGCTCCAACAACGGCCTGGGCCTCTACAAGAACAACCTGTACACTGAGGATGGCTCTGCACCAGAAGTCGACAACAAGCGCGAGGTCGGAAACCTGGCCAACGTCAAGGACCGCAGCAAGGACTTCGATCCTCACTTCGCCATAACCGACGAGCTCGACACGCCTTCTGCAAAGGCACAGTACCAGCGTCCCCTCGGTAACATTGCCAACGTTAAGGACCGCCACAAGGACTTCGATCCTCATTTCGTGATCGCCGATGAATCCCCTGCCCCCAAGAATTCGGCAGCCAACCAGAAGGAGAACATCCCCCTCTCCAAGCCTGGGCAGCTGAGCGAAGATGTCGCACCTCTGGGATCGCGCGGCGGTAACCAGAAGCAGAAGGGCATCGTTATCGGTGGTGACGGCATGGGCGGCAAGAAGGGCGCAGGCCGCAGCTGGGGTTTCGGTGACGACTCCGATGGCGAGGGCGGAGTTAACGGCGCCGGCACTGCATTCAGCAAGGGTGTTGCGCCAAAGAAGGCCGGCACGGCGGCACAGACTGGCGGCGGCGACTTCTGGGACTTTTAAGCGCTCTGGATAGCTGTCCGATAGGGGTGTTTAGCGGGATACCAGGAGCTGTAGGAAGGAGCACGAGACGGAGATTATGATATTTTATGAGCCTACGGCTGCTTTTTATTTCTTTTGTGGCTACGAAATGGTTGGGTGGGTTTGGCACGGTGTTCTCGATGCCATTGCGTTCAATATGGAGGGGACGAAGTGAAGGATTATGGGAATGCTGTGTATGAGACTCGCTTCAGATTGTTCTCTTCGTTGGTGTGCTCGTTGTTCGATTCGCTATTTGGCCCTTCTGAGGCATTGAGGATGGAATAATTGTCCGAGGACGTTAGTGGAGATTAGGGATATTTGTGTCGATAGGAGTAGTAAAGATTAATATTATTGAGAATTAATCTTGAAAGATTTTCCGCCCACAAAACTGAAGAGCGACTGTACGTAATGGCACTGCTTGTAGCGACTGTTATAGACATCAATGCATCTCGATAACTCGGGGTTGGTCCGTCCCAGGCTTTCGAGGCAGCACGAGCGTTGAGCTACCATAAACTGGGCAGCTGCCGGTGGGGGACAGCGTGACCTCACACAGGCTGGTGTTATTGTGATTCGGTGATATCACAGATGTGCAAAGAGTCCATGATTGCTTGATTGTAGATCGTATTCTGCGAATTCTTCTCTCTTGTTACAAGGTCCTATTGTACCATATATCGTACATAACGCTATCATACAGCGACCGCCCAAACGCCATCAAAATTCCCATCTATACACCGTCTATTTGTTCTTGCTCTGCTTGTATGTAAACCGCTTCCTCGTCCTATAACCAGTGTTAGTCCATGTCAATCCAGTCCTCGGTCGGGGTCTTCATCCAGCATGTGGGCCAGCCCATCAATCTGCATGCTCCACGCCAATTCTTTCAAATAAGAGTAAACTTACGTGCTGAATTCACCCAACTTATGTCCCACCATATCCTCCGTGATCGTGACATCGTGGTACACCTTCCCATTGTGCACCTGGAACTTCAGTCCCACAAAGTTCGGTAGGATCGTCGCCGAGCGCTGCTGCGTCCTGATGGGGACGACCTTCTCGCCCTGTGCATAGCGCACGATTGGAAGCCTGGCTTGTTAGTCTCGATCTGCGTTGGTTGGGGTGCGTGGGTTCGGTCGCTGTGGGAGGGCTTACGGGACGATGTGAGGTCCTGCGAGCGAGTTGGTTAGTGAGGGTTCCATTGAGAAGAGCAGACGGGGTGGCGAAAACCATACCTTTCCATACTGACCGCGCCAGCAGAACTCGTGTCGGGAGCATGGTTGCGAGTGGTGATTGACTCGTGAGTTGGATGAGGTCGTCGTCGCAAGAAGCTGTGTCTCGCGATAAATTTCGGAAGGGGTGGCAGATTGACAGGGATTAGCCGCGCTAGTGCTCGGAGGTCGCGTTTCCCCAGATTTAGACGCTTCCAGGCAGAGAGCGAGCTTGGGGAATTTATATAACTTTTTTTACATTTTGCCTCCGTATTTCTCCAACAAATATTATTGACGAGTATTCTGGTGTGGAATTTGAGGAGATATTCTGCCCATGGAGTTTTGAAGCAAAAATTAAGCAGACGTGGGCATTGAGTGCCTGCGACTAGGCAGGCGGCAGCATGTCTGAACTTGGAGGTAATATTGCCCCTCTTGCCCCAGAGATTCCAATGAACAAACCTAACAACACCATGGCAGATGCCGATACCATACGAATCCTAGTTGCGACGGACAGCCATGTTGGCTACGAGGAAAGGGATCCGATTCGCAAGGATGACAGCTGGAAAAGCTTCCATGAAGTCCTGACCCTTGCGAAGACACAAGATGTATGCACCACCTTCGGTCACAGAGAGTCATACGCTGATAAGTTTGCAGGTCGACATGGTTCTCCTCGCGGGAGATCTTTTTCACGACAACAAGCCCTCCAGAAAGGCAATGTACCAAGTTATGCGCTCTCTTCGAATGACGTGCCTGGGCGATAAGCCGTGCGAGCTGGAGATGCTGAGTGATGCGAATGAAGTCTTTGATGGGGCATTCAATCACGTCAACTACGAAGACCCCGATATTAATGTCGCCATACCGGTATTTTCGATACATGGAAACCACGACGATCCGTCCGGAGATGGACACTTCTGCTCGCTCGACCTTCTGCAAGTCTCGGGGCTTCTGAACTACTTTGGGAGGACGCCAGAGTCGGATAATATTGCTATAAAGCCGGTTCTACTGCAAAAAGGGCAGACAAAACTGGCTTTATACGGCATGAGCAATGTCAGAGACGAGCGACTATTCAGAACCTTCAGAGACGGAAAAGTAACGTTCTTTAAGCCTGGAGTGCAACAGGACGATTGGTTCAATATCATGGCAGTTCACCAGAACCACCATGCTCACAGCGAAACGGGATATCTGCCGGAAAATTTCTTGCCTGAATTTATGGACCTGGTTGTGTGGGGACACGAGCATGAATGCCTCATTGACCCAAAGTATAACCCGGAAACCTCATTCCACGTCATGCAGCCTGGATCTTCAGTTGCTACGTCCCTGGTTCCAGGAGAAGCCGTCCCAAAGCATGTGGCAATCTTGAATGTAACTGGCCGTGAATTTACTGTCGAAAAACACCGCATCAAAACAGTCCGGCCGTTCATTACCAAGGAGATTGTTCTCGCCGATGACCGCCGTTTCAAAGGTCTCGACAAGAAGAAGGAAAATAAGCAGGACCTCACACGGCGACTAATGGAGGTTGTCGAAGACTTAATTGAAGAGGCAAAACGTGACTGGCTGGAAATCCAAGATGGGGACAGCGACGAGCCACTGGAAGTCCCCCTTCCCCTTGTACGCCTTAAAGTCGAATACACGGCCCCCGAGGGTGGGCGTTACGACTGCGAAAACCCACAGCGCTTTTCCAACCGATTCGTCGGAAAGGTCGCCAACGTGAATGATGTTATCCAGTTCTGGCGACGCAAGAGCAGGGGAGCCGCCAGTAAGAAAGACGGCGCGGCTGACATGCCCGAGGAATCTGTCATAGCCAGCCTATCCATCGATAATGTCAAGGTTAGCAAGCTCGTTAAGGAGTTCCTCAACGCGCAGAGCCTCAAGATCCTCCCTCAGGCGCCTTTCGGCGACGCCGTCAGCCAGTTTGTAGACAAGGACGATAAGCATGCTATGCAAGTCTTTGTAGATCAGTCTTTGGAGGGTCAGGTGCAGACACTGCTTTCCCTTGAGGACGATGAAGAGGACCTGGACTCCGCCATGGCGCGCTATGCTGCGCAGGTCGACAAGCAGTTCCATGAAGGGACTCTTTCGCGTCGCGGCCGCTCATCCAGGAAACTAAAGCCGAGGCCAGACAACTGGGATTCGGATATGGAGGGCGAGTGGGAGGACCAGCCCGGCGCCTGGGAGCACGACGAGGACGCTGATACTGCTACGTCTGCCCCAGCTGCACCGGCGCGCCGGAGAGGAAGGGTCGCTAGCCCAATTGTGGAGGAAGACGATGACCCATTTAATACACCGGCCCCTGCACCTGCTCCAGCAAAGAGAGCCCCAGCTAAACGCGCTGCACCCGCAGCTCGCAAACCTGCAGCGCCGAAGAAGACGCCTGCACCAAAGAAGGCACCTGCGAAATCGAAGGTAAACACAGGAATGTTCGTCGAGGATGATGACGACGAAGATATAGTTATGCTAGATGAACCGCCCGTTCCGAAAAGTCAACCAAAGAGGGCTGCTTCGACGAGATCGAAACCCTCGACGCAGTCGCAGCTGAATTTTAGCCAAATGGGAAGTCAGATTGTTGGGAGGGGAAAAGGAAAGGCGAAGGCAGAGTTGAGTGATGATGAGATCAGTGATGATGATGATGCTTTCGAGCCTGTTGCTACTACGCGGTCGACAAGGAGGAGATAGAGACGACTTCACGAATTTATGGGTGGCGTTTAGGGCAGTAGGATTTGGGAAGCTGACTAGAAATCTGGCTACGGGGCGTCAATAGAGCTCATCATATCACATAGCAATCAATATCCGGATTGTATTCGATGATTTTGTATGCCTTATTGATCCCATTGAGTTACTCCGCTCTCGAGCTTCATCATGATATCCAGGGACCCAACGCTCATCGTCAGATCCCAATCCGATGACTTGGGATAGACACTAGAGCAACTAGTTATTGCCCCTTAGGCTCATCTTCAAAGGAACTGGTTTCCCGTTCACGTCACGAGGCTCAAAATCAAGCGCCATGTATGCAGTCTCTGCGACTTCCCGACCACATTTCTCAGTGACCCAGTGCGCAAACATATCCATCCCAGCCACTGCTCCACCCGCTGTCCAAAACTTCCCATCGGCAACCCACTGCTTCGATGACCAGTTTACTTCCGGCTTTTGCTTTTTGGCTAGTTCCAGGTACTGATGATTCGTTGTCGCAGTCTTCCCATCGAGAACGCCAACCGTGGCGGCAACCATCGCGCCAGTGCATGTTGTGAACAGACCCTCGAGTCCGTCTACCCGTTCGCGAATGAAGTTTGCGAAGACGTCAGGCACGTTAAGGAAGAAAGAAGGGTACGGCCCGCCGATGAGGAGGTAATCGAGCTTGGGGCATGTCGCGCATGTGGTAGTTGGCTTAATTGTGCAGTTTGAGGTTCCAACTATCCCATCCATGGTGGCACCGATATAATGGAATTCAATATCAAGGCCACGGTCGGCGAATGGCAGTGGCTCTCTTGGGAACTCTTCGCTATCCTTCAAGTACGGGAGTGAAGCAGACGCGAGGATATCAACGGGCCCAACGACATCCAGAATCTGGAAAGGGATCAAGAGAACTCCGAACTGGATGGGTGCCATCTTAAATAAATCGTAATAGAAAGTGAGCGTAGTAGTATTTCTTCTTTGTTGGTGATGTAAAGTATGAAGAAGAAGAGTAACTTTTGGGCATGACAAGTTGTGGGTTCTTATAGGAATGCGAGCGCGGGTGCCACGGAGGACGTCTGGTGTTGCAAGTGATAAATCGCGGATGCTACATCGCGGACCACGGAGGAAAGCCACCATTAATTCGCGGGTCGAGGGTCGATCGGCACCCGCGGTGGGGAACGAACTCAACCTTTCCGGAAATCGAGCTCATTGATTTGCTATAATACAGTAATTATAACCCCGAATTGATAGAGAGCTTTATTTTGACTCGTTACTATAATCGCTAGCTGTAGTCACGTATGAAAGGGTTCAATCGAAGTAATACAACACCAGCGCCTACGATACCAAGTAGTCATGATCCCCGAAACCATATACGTATTTATTTAGGCTCTAACGGATACACTGGAATTATTAGGCCATTTGGCGCAGTGTAATTATATTTAAGCCCAAAGAGCAGTGCTTGCAGTGGTGCGACGCTCCTTGGCAGCGTCATACAGGTTCTGAATATCCTTCTTCCACTGCTCGGTATCCGTTCTGAGAACTCTACGGTCGTATGTCAAGAGACCATTGACCTCGCCTTCAACATCAGTAGTCTGTGTCCATACCCCGCCGTTGCATGAAAACAGCTTGGTCTGGTCCAGAAGCTCACTGAGAAGGAGGTGGCTGCGGTAGTTCCATGCCTCTAGCGACTCGTTGATTTCGTACGTTTGGTTGATGGCATTAATCGAGTCCTCGACATTCCAGAGACTAGAGAAAATTATGTCAGAAGCTGCAGACAGCTATTTGGGAGTTAAACTCACTGGTCAATTGTAGTGTTCAAACCAACTCCTCCGAATTCTCCCTGGAACCCAATGCGGGTAGGGTCGAACGGCGTGGATAAAATAGAATAGAAGGGAGTACCGCACTGGGGATTGGCGTAGTGGTGGTTGTCCTGATCGGGCTCGTTAGTAAAATATAAAGCTGATTCTCCGCTCTTCTACTCACACTGAAGTCACCGGCTCCATGGTCGTTCCAGCCACTAGTGGCATCAATCAGTCGCGTTGGGTCGAGGTGCCTGACAAGTTCGGTGAGGGCGATCTCCGGGTACCCTTCGGTCAATTGACCCCAGCCTTCGTTGTAAATAACCTAAAGAATTGCTCAGCTATGATGAAAGCAAATGGCCGGAAAAATATTGTACTCACCCATGTCACAATACTTGGGTAGCTCTTGTGGTGGTTGATCAAAATCTCAAGCTGACGAACGAACTCCTCTTGCTGCTCTGCATTTGGCTGCCTCGTGCCAAGAGACGGCATGTCTTGAATGAGCATAATGCCCATTTGGTCACAAGCTTGATAAAACAAATCGGACTCGACTTTGATCTTTACCGGGCGGCACGGTAAGCTAATTGGCTTGTTATCCGAATGAGAATTACTTACGTGCTTTCGGAGCATGTTGAAGCCAAGGCTCTTCAGGGTTTCCAAATCGAATACCATCGCCTCTCTGTTTGGAGGCGTGTATAAACCATCGGGCCAATAACCTTGGTCCAAGGTCCCGAACATGAAAATAGACTCTCCGTTCAGAAGGGGTCGAACAACTCCGTTAACCTCTCCTTTGGAAATCGTCCTAAATCCAGTGTAGCTCGTAATCTTGTCCTTGCCCATCTTGACGGCGACATTGTAAAGAGTCGGGGAGTCTGGGGACCACAGCTTTGGCGAGGATACGGTAAACTGGAATGGAGAATCCGAGAAACCCTTGTAAGAGGCCACCGTTTTATTTGTTTTGCTATCAGAGACAGTAACTGTAACGGCTGTCCTCTTTCCATTGGAGCTGTGTACTGTAGCATTAACTAATTGGACATTGGTGTTAGCTCATATAACAGAGACATCCGCTGGAAATCTTACTCTGGCCATCCATATCAGCATCTAGATCAAGCTGGGTAATGTAGTTTGGCGCGGCGGGCTCAATCCAGACACTTTGCCAGATTCCACTGCAGGGAGTGTAGAAAATGTGGCTGGGGCGGAGAGTTTGTTTTCCAATTGGAATCACAACACCGTCACTATCAGTCGGGTCGTGCACAAAAATGAGTCTTTCAAACGTTAGTTGCTGGGTTTTCATAGAAATAGATCAGTACTTACAGCTCGTTATCTCCGTCGTGGGATACAAATTTTGTTACGTCCACGGTAAAGCGAGCGTAACCTCCGCGGTTGAAGCCGGCTTCTTTTCCATTGACAAATACAGTGGCCTCATAGTCCACTGCACCAAAGTTGAGCAGTAACTGTTGTCCAGACCAATCCGATGGGATGTTGAACGAGGTAGAGAACCACGAAAATATCGTGTTGCTGCCTAGGATTCCAGAGAGACCACTCTCAAGGCAAGATGGAATTAGGACCTCTTGGGCCAATTCTTGCCCGAATGGAGGGCTTTTAAGTGCATCTAGATTTGGGGCATCTTGGTATTTCCAGATTCCGTTCAGGTTTTGCCATTCAGCGCGCTCAAGCTGAGGTCTAGGATATTCGGGCCACGGGTTTGTGCCAACCTTGTAGGTCCAATCCGTTGTCAACGGTGGTTCCTTCACAGCATACGAAACGGCCCGGTTGACATTGGGCTTCTGATATTCCTCTCCGAGACTGCGTGCCAGGACTGCATCTGCCAGCAACGGCAAAAGAAGGCCGGTTAGGAGGTGCATCTTACCAGGAGCAGTATAACAAAACGATGCCAACTTCAAAACAAAGGGGCGTAAATATTGTCGGAGCGACAGAGACAGTAAGAAGTGAGACAAAAAGAAAGTAATTGTGCGTCCAGGACCAACCTTATAAGAGGGGTAGCTCTCACTTAACCCCGCAGTAAATGTCTGTCATCCTGATCACAGTAAGCAGACAAGGTTGGCCACCTCACCGACGATGCGAGTGACACACCGACTCACCAGGATGGTATTGCAGATCACGAAATGAAAGAGGCAGGGCGGAAGCCTCGGAAGTATCGCGAGACCCGGACATACGCGGTAGCCCTCATGCTTCGACCGATGTCTTAGGAAGACGCGCGCTGAGACAGGGCTCCCCACTCTACAAGCTCGTCCAGAGACACATACCTGAATAATCCATGGCCGAAGCTTTTGCCTCGAAATATGTGCCAAGTTGGTTTATAGCACTGTAGTAATACCCAACAAAGTGGACCCGGACAGTCCAACGTTATACTGAATCTGCAGTCAGGAGGTGGCTTGCCGGGGACCAACTTCCTGCAATCGGACTCCGGAGAACTGCCTTTTGACCCCGCACTCTCTCATATTGCAGCTTCACGCAGCTTCAACAGTATGGCGCAACGTTGTACCAGTATCAATCAGCGAATCGCGGGGTCGCCATGATCGGCTACCCTCGAAGGATTCGGGATCAGCAACTATTCCCAGTGGCATCTGGGGTTGCCCCTCATTCCCCAGGTGTTCATCTATGTCATTTCTGCAGGAGCTGTGAAAGAAGAAAGATCGCCGTGGCAGTTAGTATGCCTGTGCGGGGATATATTCACAAATGCAGGTATTCCTTCCGGATCGTCCAGTGGCAGCAGGAGCTATAAGTTATTTAGACTCGTTGTGTTCGGCCCTATCATTAGATGCCAAGCCATATATACGGCCTGGATTGCCCCGAACCCAATTTAGCCAGGACCCAGATCCTCAGCGCCTGATTTTCGAGAGCAGGCGCTGACGGCGAGAAATTAAGCGACAATTCGAATGCCGCGTATACCTCGGAATTGGGCCCGAAAGAGCCTCTCACATGGTCATTATTCACCTACAAAATGCAATAACTGATGGTTTTATCAATGCACAATCTTATTTCTATGCTGGCATCATGGATAACAGCCCGAGTAAGCCCAGAAAGACCGAGCGTGCGTGCAAGCCATGCCGCGACCTAAAAGTTAGGTGCCTGCCTTGTCCAGATGGCGGGCTTATTTGCCAGAAATGCCAGAGGTCAGGTGCCTGCTGTATGTTCGAGGAGCTAAAGCAGCGCAAAAAGAGGAAGGCGCCGGACGACCGCACTACTGTCGATGCCCTGGAGGCGAAACTATCAGATTTGGCTAAGCAGCTAGAGGCGAGCAACGCCCAGCTCCAGTCCCTTCAGGGGTCATCTTCAGAGAATCTGAGTCCCGAAAATCCGAGCCTGAGCTTCTATACCGCACCAATCGCATCCAATGCCTCCGGCACCCAGATAGGGGATAATCATTCTGTTGATCAGGATGATCACGTTATCGAACGGCTCATGGGGTGTGGCGTTCTTACCCCAGACAATGCCAATGCCTACCTATTGAAGTACCGGCAAATGTGTGAATACTCTCCGTTCGTTGTGATACCAGAGGGGTCTACAACCGAGTCACTAAGGCAAGACCAGCCGTTTCTATTACACGCGGTGATTGCCGTATCGTCTCGCGACTGCCCTGATTTGCAGAGCACTCTTGAGAGAAGCCTTCGTGAACGGCTGCTAAAGACGGTCATGGTCGAGGGAGAGAAGAGTATTGACCTGCTTCAAGCCCTTTTCGTCTACCTTACTTGGGAACACTTTTTTCACGTGCCGAAGAAACGACTCTTTAATCAGCTTCTCCATGTTGCTATCAGTATGTGTATCGATATGGGGCTTGATCTCGGGCCTTATGAGGCTACCACCAGGAAGACTGGGCTGCAATTAGACCATCACTGCTTAGCTGGTGGAAAGCCAGATGATATATATTTTAGCAGTGCGACTAGAAGAGTGTACATTGGATGCTACTACCTCTCTTCAGCCTCGGCATGGGTATGGCGCCAACCAAACAACATGCACTATACAGAGTACATGATGCAATGCGCCCGATCGCTATCAGAGGACCCAGAATACGAGACGGACTCTCTTATCTTGCCTCTTCTTCAGACACAGAGACTCGGTGACGAATTTAATGACCTGCTCCTCCCCGCCAATCTTGATTATTCAAGCTCGAGTAGCTTAGAGCAAGCCCGAACGCATATGAGAACGTTCCGAGAAAAGAGGGACGAAGTGTTACCAAGCGAGATTTCAGATTGCTTGCCATTGAGCCTGGCATCTCATCTTTCCGCCCTGCATGTCTATGAAATGGGCATCTTAAGTAAAAATATGGTGAATAAGAAGAAACCAGATGGCGAGAATGCAACCTCCATGTCGACCCAGCTCGATGTGATGATGGCCTGCCTTGACTCCGCGAGAAGCTACGTAGAGACATTTCTTTCATTCTCCCTCTCCGAATATCCGAAGCTTGCAGTTCCTCAGTGGTGGGGCTTGATTGGCAGTATCTACATTCTCTACGTTCTATCAATAGGGACCCCACAGTTACCTCTCTGGGATGTGTGCATTGCCAGAGATAAAGTCAAGTTAGAGATCTACCTCGACCTGCTTTGCTATCGTATGCGAAGCATTACTGGGTCAACGGTGGAAGCTCCCGCTGGTCGGGATCTGTTCTCACTGATGGGACCCATATTCGAAAACGTCAAGGCCTCTTATGAGAGGCTCAAGAAGCTGCCTCAGACTGCAAGCTCGGTCGATGAAGGGCCTGTCCATGGAACGTCGTTCGGGAACGAGGTTAGGCCCTGTAATAAACGAGTAAAACCCGGCCGGTGTCCAGTATTCCCGTACTGGTCAAGCACGCAAAAATTCACCAACCCGCTGGTTGAAGCACCAAACGATCTGTTCGCGGCATTTGAAGCGACAGACCCCAATATGGATTTCCTTCAGGATGATTGTTCATGGCTTGAAGGCATGCCCGGCGTGGACGCGAACTCGAGCTCGAACGTGAGTGACTGGAATTTCAACACGGGATGATTTTGCCTCACCATACGAGGTAGGTCACATAACTCCAGAGATAGTTTAGTCACAGCATATGCCGAGAGCGGTTGTAAAAATAGAACTGAAATTGTAAATGCTAAAAAAAAAGACGCGTCGAGCTATCTACATTCAACCTCCTCTTCTCACCCCCTATCAATATGGACATTCGGTCTTCCATTCAAACCCAACCAAAAACATGCAACCCCCTTTAATCTACCATCTACTTCAACTCCACGCCAGCCTTCACAGCCGCACAAATAGCATCACAGCTCGTCTTCGCATCCCCAAACAACATGCGATTATTCGGCTTATAAAACATCGGGTTCGGCACATCCGCATACCCACTCCCCATTCCTCTCTTCATCACAATCGTGTTCCGACTCTTCCACGCATGCAGCACCGGCATGCCCGCAATCGGACTATCCTTCTCGAGCGCAATCGGGTTGACGGTGTCGTTCGCACCAATCACAATAGTCAGATCCGTGTCGTTGAAATCGTCGTTGATCTCGTCCATCTCCAGAACGACGTCGTATGGCACGCTCGCCTCGGCAAGAAGGACGTTGCACTGTCCGGGCATGCGCCCGGCGACGGGGTGGATGGCGAAGCGGACGGTGGCGCCGCGGGCACGCAGCATAGCTGTGAACTCCGCGATAGCGTATTGAGCTTTGGCGACGGCCATGCCGTAGCCGACGACGATGATGACGCTCTCGGCTTCGAGGACGCGGGCACGCAGCATAGCTGTGAACTCCGCGATAGCGTATTGAGCTTTGGCGACGGCCATGCCGTAGCCGACGACGATGATGACGCTCTCGGCTTCGAGGAGCTTCGTCGTGACATCATCGACTGTCGTGGCGACCATTTCACCCTCGACCTTGTAGTCGGTGCGTGCGGTGGGTGCGGAGATGCCACCGAAGAGGACGTTGGTCAGTGAGCGGTTCATGGCTTTGCACATGATGTACGATAAGATACTACCGGAGACACCAATGAGGGAGCCGACGCTAGTGAGAAGGGGGTTGTCCAGCATGAAACCCTCTGCTACGAGGGCGAAGCCGGAGTAGGCGTTGAGGACGGTGATAACAACGGGCATATCAGCGCCACCAATTGCGGCGGTAGTTGTGTATCCCTTAGCCATGGAGAGGATGGCGCTGCCACTGAGGCACATAGCAGCAACGGCCGGCGCGCCTGGGGCCATTGTGACGAAGGCACCCATCGTTGCGGCGTTCAGGGCGAGCATACCACTGTTGAGAAGGTGCCGTCCAGGTAGGATTGTAGGCTTGGAAGACATTTTACCGGCAAGCTTGAGGAAAGCTACAATAGATCCGGTAAAGGTGACACCACCGATCAGGACACCGAGGTATCCAGTCACCATGTGAAGCATCGAAATATGGTCACCACCCACACTAGCCATAACGGATCCGATGGAGGTGAGGACGGCAGCGAGACCGACGACAGAGTGCAGTGCGGCTACCGTCTGGGGGAGCTCAGTCGCAGTGATGCGTCGTCCGACAACCCCTCCAATTCCAGAACCCAGACCAGCGATGGCAAGAACTTGGATTAACTGTGGAGTAGTGAAACCGCAGGCTGCGAGCGAGGCGAGAATTCCGGATCCCACACCGAGTATACCAAGGAGGTTACCCGTGCGAGCAGTTGCTTGCGAGGCAAGTCCGGAGAGCGATCCAATACAAAGCATAGAACTGGCCAAGTATCCAGCCTGGACAAGTCCAGCCATACCAGTCGAAGCAGCAGCGATATAACCACCACCAAAGAGTATACCCGGGATGG
This sequence comes from Pseudogymnoascus sp. VKM F-4513 (FW-928), assembly GCA_000750755.1. Classification (NCBI taxonomy): domain Eukaryota; kingdom Fungi; phylum Ascomycota; class Leotiomycetes; order Thelebolales; family Thelebolaceae; genus Pseudogymnoascus; species Pseudogymnoascus sp. VKM F-4513 (FW-928). Next base: position 22,912 of record JPJW01001848.1, read on the forward strand.
CGTAAAGCCATGGGTACTCCTTAGGGTCAGTCTTGCGACGGAACATATCAAGCATGCGCTTTGTGATTACGAAGCCACCGGCCACATTAACGAAAGCAAGTAGCACAGAGGCTGCACCCAGGAACTGCGGAATAGTCTCAGGGAAATAACCGCCGCCCATGATGAAGAAACCACCGACACCAACCATTCCGGAGATGGCGTTGGTGACGCTCATGAGCGGGGAGTGCAGGGCAGGTGCGACACCCCAGACGACGCGGTAACCGATAAGACCAGCGAGAGAGAACGTGAAGAGATTACCCATGAAGAGGGGACCAGTGGCTTTTCCGAGAGCGAGAACGGCGCCCATGCCGCCAGTGACGGTCATGACTTCGCGGGAAGCTTTTTGCCATGGGGTAAGAGCTAGGACTTCTTCCTTGGCCTCTTCGACCTTTGGTGCGGGTGCGGGAGGCGGTGCGAGGGGAGGAAGAGCAGGGAGGAATTCGCCGTTGTAGGTGACAATGGAGCGGCGGACTACTTCGTCGTTCAGGTCGATACCGAAGTGCTTCTCTTTGGGTGACATGGACAGGAGGAACTTGGTGATATTGTTGGAGTACAGCGTGGATGACTGCGTCGGGAGACGAGATGGGAAATCCGTATAACCTTTCATACGTTAGTGTCTATGCGGTGAATCAAAATGTTAAGAGTTTACGTACCAATCACAGTCACGCCTTTGTGAGTAACAAGTTCGCCGGGTACAGTGATCTCGCAGTTACCGCCGGCCTCGGCAGCCAAGTCAACAACAACAGAGCCAGGCTTCATCGCAGATACCATCTACAAACAAATTGTTAGCTATACGCCACTTAAATTGCGATTCGGGATTAACGAGCCTCTTCAGTAATCAGGGTAGGAGCCAGCTTGCCGGGAATCAGCGCAGTCGTGATGACAATGTCAACCTCCTTGCACTGCTCGAGGAAGAGTTTCATCTCCGCCTCGATAAATTCCTTTGACATGACTTTGGCGTATCCGCCTCCGCCGGAACCGTCTTCTTCGATATCAACCTCGATAAACTCTGCTCCGAGCGATTGGACCTGTTCGCGAGCAGCACTTCGTGTATCAAACCCACGGACGATGGCACCCATGCGGCGAGCCTGTGTATGTTAGTGTTTCCCTTATAACTTGCTATAATTGGACGCTTACCGTAACGATAGCACTGAGTCCAGCGACACCAGCACCAATAACCAAAACTTTACAGGGGGGGATCTTCCCGGCCGCCGTCGTCTGTCCAGTCATAAATCGGCCAAAGTGGTTCGAAGCCTCCAAGACAGCCTTGTATCCAGCGATATTGGCCATCGAGCTTAGAGCATCGAACGTCTGAGCCCTCGAAATACGCGGAATCATATCCATGGCAAACGAGGTCAGTCCCTTCTGGGCCATCATATCCACCACCGGCTTATTGCGATCCAGAGACGGTTGCAGCATCGAGATAATAGTGGAACCTGGCTTGAACCCGTCCACGAAGTTATTCACATGGCTCGTAAATTGAGGCTCCTCGTTCGCCCAAGTTGGGTTTCCGGCCGTCAAGCGGGGAGGTCGCACTTTAAGCACGATATCACTCTCAGTCCAGACGTTGCGGGAGTTGGCAATGGTGGCACCCGCAGCCTCATAGTCATGGATTGGGAATTGGGCCTCGAAGCCGGCGCCGTGCTCGACCATGACGCGCTTGAATCCCTTCTTGAGGAGGAGGGCGGCGTTGGCGGGGG
>JPJW01001849.1:0-19423 GCA_000750755.1 Pseudogymnoascus sp. VKM F-4513 (FW-928)
GGGGTCGAGATGTCGATTTGCTCTCTGTGGTCCGTGGAGTGCGCGGTGGTTTCGGCGTCGAGGCGCGAGTAGCCTAGGAAGGAGGCTGCGGTTTTCATTTCGATCTTGAGTCTAGATTGGAAGGTTAGTATAGTCTCCATTGTGGTTCGTACCTGGCTGGATCCCCGGTCCTGTTTAGTTTGTAGCAGAGTGAGACCCAGTGGGGATGCAAAACATGATACTCGCAGCCTGCAACGAACAAGAACTCTCATTCGTAGGAAGCATCTCATAAAAGCCACGATCCTACCAACCCCAGACATTTAAGCCACAAACAAATGTAGTGGAGCAAGGAAAACAAGACAAATGAGAGAGCACCTACTTCTCCTCCAACGGTATATCAAAGAACCCCACCCCCTCCTTGATCACCCTCTCCGTCAACTCCTCCGGAATCCCCACATTCTTCAAATACAAAAACCCAACCTCAAGCAACGCATGGCGCAGCTCCTCCAGAAACTTGGGTTTCGTCTCTGGATCCCGTGCCAGCGAGAGGTCCAGGATGGGGATGGAGCTGAATGACGACATTCTTGGGTGCGTGCACAGATGGGAACGGTTGTCAACCGTTGTCAGCAAGCTACGCCTTTAATGTGAAGCAATTAAGGGCTCGATAAAGAGTATGAAGGAAGGAAAGAGCACGTCTCCACCTGAATTACATTGTTTATCCCGCGGTTGTAGTCTAAAGGGCTTCCGCCGAGCCATAGACGCGGGGTAAGGCGTCATCAACTCTTATCATCACGTGCTCCATATTTCACAAAAGGGGGCAAATATTAAACCCATAGGACCGTTCATTGTGTAGTTGAATGTTATTTTTTCCATTCAGACACTGTAGCAGCTGTCCTACCAAGACATGAAAGTACTCCTCGCTATGTAACAAAAGATTAACCATCTAGAACACACACTCACACACAGCTCACTGGACCCCAATCGGCTTGGCGGAAAACAGCCCTGCGACCTGGTAGAACATCTCTTCGATAGGGGGGAGAGCGAAGGAAGGTCCAATGTCGAAGATATTCTGGAGCTGCTGCTGCGAGACGACTGGCGCGCCGTCATCATCCGCATCCACCTCCATTGCCTCTGCATCAGCCATCTCCTCGTCCTCCTCCTCGGCCTGCGCCTCCTCGACGAGCTGCATGAGTCCTACAGCTGGCTCTTCGATCACAGATTCGAGTCCGAGATCAGCAACCGAGTGAGCCATGACAGCTGCAGCCTGGCTTGCCTTGGGCGTAATAGTGGTGATCTCTGCTGCGGCATCGATGGCCACGTATCCTGGCGCAGTCGCCGCGGGCACGAGAGATGTGATCAGGTGTGGCAGGCTCTGTGCCATTAATGGGGTTGCCTGTGCAGCATCGAATACGGCGATCTGGCTGTATACGCCAGCAAGGCTGGTTGCGATGTGGACTCCTTCTTTTCCTTGGCCTCGGCATGGGAGTGCAACGGCGAATGTCTTGTTTTGTCTGTCGATGTTGAGATGGATCATCTCTGCCTTCTGCTCGAGAGTGAGAGCCAACTGTCGCGAGCCCAGCTTGATACCGTATTGTAGCTCGTTGGATACAATATCGTATACGCGTACGTCATCCGACACCGTGACAAGGTATTGGGAGACAATTGCCATACGCACAATATCTCCAGTATATGATGTTGGCCGCGAGAATTTGACAGCACCGACATATGGGTCGACGAGGTGAAGCACAGCATCGGGTCCACCAGTCAACGCAGCCGCGAGGACAGACCCGTCCCCGGAGAATGCAAGGCACCCATGCTCTGGTCTTTGCGGAGCAGCAGGAACAGTGACCTCAACCTCCGAAACCGGCTTCGGCAGCGTAACCTGGCCGCGGCAGCTCCAGCTAACCAAAGCCTCTCCATCCTTGCCACGAACAGCAATGCCATCACGCGTCCTCGTCTTGGGTCTCCAGATGCGAACGGTGCTGTCCTCGCCGATAGTAGCAAAGGCGTGAGTGCTGGGATCTACGACAAGGTCGAAAATTCGTCCCGCGCCGCAGTTCTCCGGCGCCATGGTGTGTGGGGCGTCGATTCGGGAAACTAACTCCCAGTTGTCCGCGGTCTTGCTCCATTGCCAGAACTTCAGGTAGACCTCGCGACGCTTGCGCTGCTCATCGGCGAGATTATTCGTCGAGTGACCCAGGTACTCCAGGTCGCGGCGAGGAGGCAGCCATTCGTCCACGGTAGCCAGCCACAATCCGTCGTGGCTGATCTGCATGTGGCTGACCTTGGGCTCTGAGATCCGGTGGGCATTGGGGCCAACATTGATATTGGTGATGTTGGTTCTCGACAAGGCCTGGCGGGAGATGTTGTGTGAGGACGAGACGTCAAAGGTTTGGAGGTATGGGGTGCTGAGGATTTGCTTGGACAGAGGATCGATTTCTTGGTTCTCCCCGACAGCTAGAAGTAGGTGTGACGGTTGGAGAGGGTTGATAACTGCTGGTGCACGCTGCACAAGTACACCTTCGCGCTGGTCGTCCTTAATTCTTGAGACCCTGGAATCTAAGGAAACTGAATCCCTAATGACTTGAGCTTGCAGACCAGATATACTGGCAGTGGCTTTCAGCTCAGAGGTAGAGAGAATCATGGCTGAGTTGTCTGCCAGGCGAACGGCGTAAGATGATCCAGTCGGAGACACGACGATGTTTTGTATAGTTGCCGAGAGATGGGGCAAGAATTGCTTCTTTCCTGTGTCGAGTTGCCACAAAACCATGACAGTCTCGCTGCCACCAGAGATGATGTAATTTCCATCCAATGACCACTTGACACTCTGAACAGCCTTTCTGTGCCAATGCAGCTTGCGAGGCATCATATCGACAGCCGGCTTCCCCGATGCAACAGCATTTTGTGACTGAATCATCTTTCTTAGGAGATCATTGTGGACGAAAATAGAACCCTTGACATCTCCGACCACAACATCCACAACACCAAAGGTCTCCGCCTTTGACTTTGACTCCTTTGACTTTGACTTTTGGCTCTTGTTTGCAGCAGTGACTCTCACATCGATGGACGAAATGTAATCGGTCGACTCGAAAACACGGAACTCGTATCTGATCTTATCCACGCTGTCAAAGTCGGCGGTTCTGAGATTGGCCACCAGGACTCTGCTCTCGGATGCTGCAACGATCAAACTGCCATTCTTGACAGCCTTGAGAATGTGGATTGGCTGTGTCGAGGTGTAGATTGTCCGTGCAACAGTCGGAATATCGCTGCCAGGCGGTGTAAGCTCGTGTGCAGTCACTCGCCATCCTCCGTCACGGCGCTCCTCAGTCGTGAAAACGATGTCGCGGGTTCGTCCAGCGGATGTCATAGAGGATGCCGTCATGTGTGCCATTCCCATCGAAGATGTAGTCCAGAATTGATCTGTCCCACTTCCTGAAACCCAGTTGATGTGATACACAGCTCCATCAGAGCATGCTACCCAAATCATACTCGGGTCTGTCTCCGAAAGGGCGTACGCCACAATGCGTACATCCGCTGGCCTGGAGCCATCGATGCTCAGGTCAATGGAGCGGTGTAAAAGGGAAGTTGCAGTCGAGTAAACGTGAATCGACTGACGATGTGCGACGATAAGAAATCTATTGCATTTATTAGCCTCTGGAAAGTCTTAATGAGTCTGTGTGCCCTTACTTTTCGCCCTCTGTAAATAAAGGGTCTACGTCGATCATTCTCCCTCCAATCGGTGCTGAGACTTTCCATTCGGGGCCCTTCGCCTTGGGAGCCTTTGACTTGGATAATTTCTTTGCCTTCTTTTCGGCCTCTTCTTCCTTTTGTGTGTATTGCTCAAAATCTTCAGCATCAGAAGATTCTAAGTTGTCATTGTGGGCACCATTGACCGTGGCAAGCTCGTTGTTCTGCTTGACAGGCGCAAAGGCTGCATCCCATCCGCCGCCTGCAATCGCAGAAGTTGGAGCATCTTCCAGGACATCCGTAGTTGCTTTTGCCCTTTTAAGTGTTTCGACTCCCTGCGCCGACCCTCTCTTGCGCTTCAGAACTGAAGCCATTTTGTTGTCAGAGGTTGCCCGTAGCTGGTAAGTTGTGACGTTCCGCCTCGTGAGCACGTACAAATTGGCTCTGGGGGAAAAGTAAAATAATTTTGGCGCTAAGATTGTGGCAGCCTCGCGATACGGCGTGGTAGCGGAAAAAGTTGCACGGAATCACCGCGCGCGACCACACTATCTTTACCCTCCCTCGATTTCTTTTGCGCGACAACGTCAACGTCGGAGCAACGACACGAAAGAGGAATCATTACAGATCTAGTCACGCAATTCAGAAGTCGCGATGATTATTCCTGTCCGCTGCTTCTCCTGTGGCAAGGTACGGAGATGAATTCACTCCCTTTGCCCACGCCTCATACTGACCGCGTGCATAGGTGGTTGGTGACCTTTGGGAATCATACATCAAGCTACTGGAGGATGGGGAGGAGCACGGGTGAGTCTAGTGCACGATGCTTCCGGTGTTTCTTCTTACTGATGCCTCTGGGCAGAGACGCAATGGACCAGCTTGGCCTCAAGAGATACTGTTGCCGCCGAATGGTCATGACCCACGTCGATTTGATTGAGAAGCTCTTGAAGTATGTCCAACAACCTAATTATAGGATCTATCCTTCAAACCCAAAGCGCCTATGCTAACGGTCTCGCAGATATAACCCTGCGGAGCGCGACACTCGCAAAGCTGCGTTCGATAATTAGGATTCTTTGGCTGGTTTTGGCGTTTACACAATGGGGCACGGTGGAGCACTCGCAAAATGGCAAGGCGTTTTTGAAGACTCCTGGAAGGAATAGACACCTAAGATAGGAAATGGTAGAGAAGTTCTCCGCCTTTGGGTCTTTTATCTGGTTCCGTGTGTGCCACGAATATCCGATGGCCGTGGTTCGGGCCGCATAGCCAAGGTGTATATTAATATACGGCTGGTCGAGAAGGATCTTTTGGGTCAACACCGAGGTCACGCAGGGGAAAGACGTTGGGAGGGGCAGTGCGTGGCCAAACGAGCTCCTCAGATCGGATACTATTAGGAAGCTGTCGCATATGGTGCACCAATGGACAAAGCGTGATTTTGATGTCTTGCCCTGGTTCGTGTAAGGCTTCCTTTTCACCGCAAAGCTTGCCCGGAAAGGAATATAGACCGGCCATTCCAACAGCCTGGGAATTTCGTCTTAGATTGCTTCTTGTTGGATCTAGCCTTTAGTGACCAAATTATGCGTATCACTGTGGATGAGGTCCAACAGTCCGAGTCAATAACGCATGCATGTACCACGAGTAAGCGCTGTAGAATATGCGTCTAATCCAACACACCGCTTAATCATTTACACATAACCGTTGGAGATGAGCAGCAAGTGGGGAAGACTGCCCACTGCAGTGCTATCCGGGTAAGAGGGACAATTGCTATCCTATGGAAAACCAACAGTGCTGCAAGACTCTCGCCCGACGATGCCCCAGACCGCCACATCTCCACCATGCATGGCCATGTGTTCGCAGCCAAGCATAGTTATTAGACCCGGTTCCCGCGGCTGTACACGCGTTAGCCCAGCGGTTCTGTAATGATCCTTCTCCGTAAGCCCACAGGAAGGCGCAAGTTGGAGGCCTTGAGCTGGGTGTCGGGGGACTGGGGATTGACGCAGTCATGCACAATGCTTGCAGGAGTTGGCATATCCAACGTGGTATATTGGATGGCCTAACTCGATAAATCAATTGTTGCAGCTTGCCGCGGCGCTTGCATGTGGTTTTCTGTAGATGTGTGTTACGGGGACTGGCCGTATCCGCGCTGTCATCATCTCGATCGACGTCGAGCGAGTCAACGTGAGGTGGCTTGAGGCAAACACAGGCGGTGGGTGTACTGTGCTTGATTTCAAATGGACTGGGCTATGGACCCCGAGTGTCTCGTCCTCACCATCACAGCTATCGGACCCACAAACCCACCATCCAACTACCAACGTACTGGATACAAAGGAACGACCAGGGGACGGTAAGAAAAGGCTATGGATCAGCCATCGTCGCCACCGGATTTGTTACCAGAAAACGAGGATGAGAAGGGGAATCAGCGGGCTCGGCCGCGGAAGCACATTCGGGTGAACTCTGGTGGCGCGAAGGCGTCTGTTTCTGGGCCAGTTTGTGGTCAAAGGAAGGGGGAGATTCGGGGATTTCTGACATACCATTGGCCTGGGGTCATCGTGGGATGAGCTTACGCCCATAGTATACCATGATCGGCATTCATCCGCCACATTTGCGAGCGGTGCACTCCAGTCCAAGCCCGGCCAGTGCATGCATGGTACATTTCCAGCCCGTGTCACTGGATTCTGGGCGTTCAGGGAAGGACACATCGGTTGCCATCGACGGTACTGTACTACTACGAGAAGAGTAGAGTACGAGGGCAACCGACATGGCGTTGACCTTCGAAGGATTGTAGTATCGACCTTCCAATTCCTTCATCGAAGGATCGGGGATAGGAGTACTGGAGAGGGCTTAAAGCACGGACAGATGGAGGAGCGAAGAACGAAGGAAGGAAGTATGGCACAATGGCGTGCATATTCTGCCAATAAATGGGATTCTGGCGTCGATATAATCAAGGCAAACACCATGCCACTGCCACTGCCAGTCGCACCGGTGAGAGCGTATTATTATTGTATATCATAAGCACAGTACAGTACAATATAATACACACCGCGTTGGCTGTGCTTGTGGCGTATAGCTGATATGGGTAACTTGGTAACTTGGTAACTCTGTGCTCTTTTGCTCATATTCCATTCCTTATTTTTGTTGATGTGGTACTTTCATACATGGCTGGCCTTATCCAGCCCCCATCTCCGCCATCTCCCCCATCCATCTCCACCACCACTATCCACAATCCACCGCGCGCGACCCTCCGCTGCGCTCTAAGCGCCGACATGCCTGCAACCTCATGCACTGTTGAGCCCCTCCACCGACGCTTTCACGCTTCTATTGGTCGCTTGTTTGCCCTTATGCGACCTGGGAGACGCGCATCTGCATCTCTGACTGGTCCCTCTCTTCTAAGGCTAGAGCATCTTTGTTCCCCTGTGCACCCAACTAACACCAACTAGAATCCACTCTTTGTGTCTACCTGTCTGCCTACACGCTGTGCTTCGCGATTACAGGAGGCCGAACGGATACCCTCCCAAACTACCTCCCGCGATTCATTGATTCGACGACCTCGAAACAAACTACAAACTGAACTTTGAGCCCAGCGCGATCCGTCTGTCTGACTGAGGCCCGATCCAAGAGCTAGACTCGCATACAGGCCTATGCTCAAGCACTTGCGACAATCACCCCCCACAATCAGCCAGGCGCATCAAGCGCACCAACAGCTCGAGTAGCTCAGCTTCTCCTTCTCTTTGTACGTCGACGACACACTACTTCCTCAAAGCGGACAGCGCAGCTGCATCAGATCAAGTGGTCATCTTGCCCTGCAGTGTACCATCGCCCAGGAATTGCACGAATAACACGCGGGCGGGACAACCGACTCCCACAAGCCACCGACGGCCTTCATATATATCTTGTCACTCGATACTTTGAGCTACGAACCTCAATCACTTTTTTTCCCCACGCCAAAAGGTCTTGGTTTTGAGACCCAAACCCATCAGCCTCAGTTCCGCCAGGCCGCTCACAGGCAGCCATCAGTAACCCTGGAGCCGGCTACCTCTCCCACGGCCCAAGCCAACGCCCCCGCCTCTGGTTCCGAGGATCACTCCCAGTCAACAGGAGTCGGCGGTGTTGGTTTGCAAGGTGCCGCTCCTCAAATATCTATCAGAGACTCCTCTCCTCAAGGCGAATCCAGAGAACAATCGACCGATCCATCACCAACAATGGCCGTAGAATCACCCCTGATGTCGTCGCCCGCCAACATGATGTCAGCCTTCTCACCATATACCGAATTCTCTTTGTCACCAAACTCGCCGGCCATGCCCAACACCCCAAGGTTCCAGTCGCTGTATGTATAACTCACGTTGGTTACAATTTTGGCCTATACTAACAGCGCCATGCAGGTCTGCTCGCAACTCTACTGATGCCGCCTCGCTGCATCCGAACTCTAATGCCGGTGGTCGATTCTCTTCAATTGATGCCCCAAGCCCCAGCGACATGGTGGGGCCATCACCAGTAACTTCGAATGGCACGGAGACAACGGATATAGAAGATGATGCTGTGGAAGAGGAACAGGAGGCTGAACCCGCCCCTACCGACACAAACGGACAAGTTAGTAGGGACCTGGACCCTGGATGCAGCAACGCTAACAATACCAGAAACCATTGAATTCGTTAACCACTGTCCTGCCTTCTCACTTTCGCAACAAGCTCGAAGATGAGCCAGCATCGGTTATTCATGCGCCGCAGGGTTATATGAATTTTGTAGGTCAAATTTGAACCAAGCGGAAAGATCCACTCAGCTAACGGGCCGGCCCAGGCGAATACTAAGAATGATAACCCTCCACAACAACCACCCAATATTGACAGGTCTACACCCAAGCCATTCCATCACGAAGGCGGAGCTCTCACAATCGATTCCTCACATAGCGGCGATAAGGTAAATTGCACAACGATACCATTTACAAGCACGTTTTACTAATATATAATAGACAATCACTCCAAGCCCGGTATCACCGCCACCGATATCAACCGACGTTGCACCTACCTCCTTCACCCCAGATAATACCACGCCAAGAGCACAGACGAGGCAGGAGCTTGATCTGATTTCAGAGAGGTCTCGATTACGTTCAAGCAGCGCAAGTAGTCTAGAAGGTATGTTTCGGCAAGCATGTTTCCATGAAGCTATAATTGACACATATCAGGTATCCCTGAGGATGCTCGAGAGTCTGACGAAAACGCCGATGATGACCAAAGCTTCCCCGCTCTCAACGACCCCGACCACGACGTGAACGCTTTGAAAACGGCACTCCATGAATGCTGGACACTGTGCAACACACTGGCCAGCCTAAGTTCAATCCACCGAGAAAGAATATTCAGTTTCTCTGGGACTGGCGACACCCACGAAAAGGCGTGGAAGTGTTGCTGGAGATTATGCCAAAAGCTGTATGAGAACCGTGATGACCACCTTGATTTCCAATGCCGGCCCACTCTCGACCTGTGCCGAGAGTTTTGCCAGGCACTATTCGATGTGCGCGAGCGCAATAACGATCTCGCGGACTCAGTCCTGCGAGTCAGCTTTGAACTGAATAACCATCTTTTCAACACCCATGATAGGAACCTACCCGAGGCTTTCCGTGAGCGGACACTAGATTTCTATATCACGTTATGTCACCGTCTGATGAAACAGCGGAGTGACCAAACAGCAGAGACAGATTCTCTGCTCCGCGCGTGCTGGTCTCTGGCGGAGATGCTCTTCAGTTTGCGTCAGAACCGCCTAGACGGCAAAGACGCCGATGAAGAGCTTTTGGGCTCAGCAGTACAGGCCTGCTGGGAGCTCTGCGATCTTTTCCGCGAAGGCTGGACACAAGTCCGCCCAGAACGAGGAACGCCCCGACCGAGCCAGACAACATTCACACAATCCTTCGACCAACTTAATCGCTCTTCCCACTCCGCACACTCCACACACTCCACGCACTCCCACCAAAATAGCAACAGTAGCATGTCTAGCATGTCCAGCCTACCCAGCATCCTCAAGCGAGTTGAACCGCGCCGCATCGAACCGGAGACCCCCACCACTGAATTCGAAGACACACCCATCTCCCCAGAAGACCACTCACCATCCATCCCGAACATCCTCGTCCTCGGCACCGAGAACGGGCGCAGCTCAGCCCGCTGGTCCAGTAACTCCTCCAACTTCTCCGGCTACTCCCAAGGCAGCAACAAAACCTCCAGCACAGCCAAGGGAACCACCTCCGAAGACGTAAATCTCACTCGCCTTAAAATCCTTATCCTCAAAGCCGCCATGAATGTAGGCTTCCAGCGCACGCAGCCCGCAAACGGCTCTGTCTCTGGACCCGCAAATGCACTCCAAGCCTATGTTAAGGCGCTGCCGCCAGGGAGTTTCGGCTCCATGCCTTGGCACGCGAACTTGCTGGCTAGCTACAAGGATCTCGTCCTCAGTGACCCCACATTCCGCAGCGCGGTCACGCTGCCGCCGCAGGGGAAGCGCGCCAATGCTCTTGATGTCAGTAAGAGTGTTGGATGGATGATGAAGAGCGGGCAGTATCTCTGGCTTAAGGACCTGTATCGTCTCGTGTTTGGGTTCCAGGTCGAGGAGGCAGAGAAGCGCAAGAGCACCGGGATCGTGGTGTAAGGCTCCGTCCGAATCGACTACCACACATCAATCTGTCCAGGGCAGCATAACCCCGAGCGGAGAAATAAACGAACACTTCTTTCTATTACTATTTTTTGCGGCGATCTTTGTCACTGCATCTATTTACTACCACCTACGCATATTTACAGTCGTTTCAGCGTTTGCGACGCGGCATGGTTGCTTGCTTTGCTGGATACCCCCTTTCCCACTTTCTCGCGAAGCAAGAAGTGTATATTTGCTTTCTTCACCCTACGGGCGTAAAATCGGCGTCTTTTAACGAGAGCGGGCGTATCTTTTTTTGTTATATTTTTTCTGTTATAGCTTGGGTTGTTTTTGGCAGGTTTGGTGACGGGGGGGTTTTTGTAGGGAGCCGTTGGGAAGAGAGGGTTGGAGGTTTGAATGGATTGAGCAAGCGAATAGTAAGAGACTACGGGTTACCAGGGGCGAAGGGGGTTTGTAGACCGTTATAGCTCAGAAGCAAGCATTGTAGAGAGCCTATATTTCTATCTTATCTACTTACGCATATATATCCCCATTAAAGCTTACTGTCTCTTACAAATGCTCATTCGACACGCAAAAAGGTCATTATTCATTGTTATGTGTCTTTTATTTCCTAGACTAAGAAAAACCCGAAAAAAAAGGTAATTCGAAATCGAAAAGAGAATCCGTAAAATCCAGCCGCCAACCCTCAGCCGCGCGCAGTTAACGTACACACCCTCCCAACCCAGCCCGGTCCTTTTTGTTTTGCTTGGAGAAAAAAAAAGGAAAGGGGCAGTTTCTATTCCGGGATCTAGAAGTACAACCTTGCTTTTGAGACGAGGAATAAAATCCGCTGTGCAATTTCTCGCTATCTCTCATCCCTCAATTGAACCAGAGTAACCAACCAACCAAGCGAACCGAAATCGAGAATCGGAAATCGGAACCGGTGAGAGCGATCGAGCGATGGAATTACCACTCGTACTCCCCCGATGCCTTGTGGAAGACGTAGTCCTTACCATTTATCGTGAGGACACCATCCTTCATCACGCACTTCCTAAAACACAGTCAGTAATCGGAACAACTCGGAACGTACTGTAGGCGCCGAGTAGGCTAAACGGGGGGATCCATACCACTTGTTCTTGACCCGCTGGACCTTGTCATACATGCACAGCATGACCTGAGGTGTCTCATCATCGCCGCTATCGTCGCTCTTGGGGTCATCGGGGTCATCCAGGTCAGAGTTGATGGCGTCCTCATCGTCATCCTCAGCCTTAAGCACCTTGTCTTCATCGTCATCATCGTAGTCGTCGCCTCCGTCCGTTTGTCCCACGTTCACACCAGTCTTTCGCTCGCGTCGGCCACCACCAGACCCCTTCTGCTGCTTAAGCGGCAACATCAATCCACCACCCTCCATAGCCTTCCCTCTAGCCTCAATCTGTCTGCGGATCAATCCATCCAGCTCAACACGCCCCATGTTCAACTCCGACCCATCGGCACCAACCTGCTTAATAACACCAAAGTGGCGATGGCGGTCCTCATCCTCATCACCAGCTCCATCGGTCTGTGCATTCTGCGCCCCGTTCGGAGCACCCTGCCCCTGCTGCTGAGCGGCAGCTTGTTGCCTAGCTTTCGCCTGCTGTTCCAGCTGCTGCTTTTGCTGCGCTGCCTGCTGCGCTAGTGCCTGTTGGTACTGCGATGGCGTAATCTGAGGACGCGGGATGGATGGTCCTTGTGGTCTCTGTTGCACCTGGTGCCCCTGTTGATGCGCCATCTGCAGCTGTTGGGCCGGTTGCTGCTGTTGCTGCTGCTGAGGCTGTTGAGGCTGTTGCTGCTGAGGCTGTTGCTGCTGTTGAGGTTGCTGACCCTGCTGCTGTTGTGGCTGACCCTGTTGTTGCTGTGGCATCCCCTGAATAGCATTGATACTCGCCGCCGCCCTTGCCCCATAGCTCGCCTGCAAGTTCTGTGCAGCGCGCTGCTGTGCTGTCGTCGCATTACCCATTCCCGCGTACACTGGCGGCATACCGCCCGCCTCAAGGCCAGGCTCCGTCTTAATACGGGGGCCAGCATTCATCTGCGGCATCTGAGGCATCTGGGGGAACTGTGGGGCCTGAGCTGGGGCCTGCTGACCGGGGCGGTTCATGTACTGAGGAGGAGCATTCTGCTGTTGTTGCTGCATGGGAGCTGGTGTTGGCTCTTGGGGATAGGACATGGTGGAGGGGATGTTGGCCATGGGCTGTTGAACAGGGGCTGGCTCTGGCTTCGGATCCCAGGGGAACTGAGCCACGTTCAACGCGGTCAACTTCTGTTGCCATACCTAATAAATCTTTATTAGCACACATCCTACTTCAACCGAAAAAAATATATAATAGTTCAAAGACAAAGTATGCGTTTCCGTAACATGGCTGTGCTGTCGTGTTCCAAGTCATGTGAGGCAAGGCACCAAAAGCGCGCTAGTCCAAGCGAGACCGCATCTCCCTGTGAGCATAAAAGCGACCATATACCGCTGGGCCCCCGCTGATTCTGAATTCCTCGCCTGTGCAGCGGCCAGCGCCCGCAAGGCAGAAGTGCACCCACGACAGCGCAACCCGACCACGACGACGACCAACGGACTCGTCGATCTGGAGTTTCGCATCGCCGGCCAAAGCATATTTGATACGAAGGAAATGATGATACGATGAAATGCGTCGCGGCGGAAATAACAGGTATAGCAGAGATGGAGGCACTCACCCGACTCAGCTCGTCGAGAACACTCTCGTCCACGCCACCCTCCTCGAAATCGACTCTCGAGCTATCAACAACATCGCGGATAATCTGCTGGTACACAGTTCCGACCGTTTGGTTCGACATCTTGCCGTCTCTCTTAAGTTCGCTTTGAGTCTTGGGTGAGAGTGTGTCGATGATGCGCAAGTGGTCGTGTGTTCTGTCAACCTCTTTCGTCCGATCCAGACGTTAGACAGATGGATAATGGTCCAGCGTCGACTTGCTCGATCTGTGTCGCAGGTCTACTATCCCGAAAGGCACCGGCGATGTAAATGCAACCCTGTCGGTCCCTTCGCAGTCACCTTTGATCCCAGAGCGAACCGTACAAGCAATCCAGTCGATCTAACCTTCCTCCGCCACCGCGTGTAGAGATCGTAGCCCCGCGAACTCTCCCTATCATTCAAAAGCCCCCGTAATGCTGCGCTGAAATCACTGTGTTTATGGGTGTAGAAGTGAGCTAGATGTGTTGTGGTCGTAGGCCCGTTCTGTGATGTTTCTGGAGAGCTTGCTCGGCTGGTGGACTGATTGATGGGTATCGCTCGCTTACATAACCAGCGAGAGACCTCACTAGTCCGCCGAGCCCACCGTCACAGGAGAAACAATGACTTTACTGTAAATTCAGTTTAAAAGATTGGGCTATGAATCTTCGCATTGTTCTACTTCTGATTACTGCTATGACCATTGATGTATCAATTGAGTATATTCATTGACATCTATATCTATTCACCAATCCGTACATGCCGTGGCCTGCCCCAACACTCCCCGCATCTGCTAGTAGCCGCCCCCGCACTTGATTGACACCGGAGATCTCAGACTGTATTTACATGATAATAACATTGAGAATCGCGAAGAAGAGTCAAATAATTATGGTTAAACCAAGAGATACATTGACACATACCCCTAGTTAATCACAAAACATAATCTAAAACACGTCTCCTCTCTCGTGCAGGAAACAAAAAACACAGTTCGAAATCGTGAAAACCCTCGTCCGTCATCATCCCCAGTAAACCATCCATCGTGATATCCAGATAATAATCATGCTCGCAAAAAACCAGGTGAAGCACTTTCGGCCATGGACATCGAGTGAGAAAAAACGTCATAATCCCACAAACTCCACGCTCAGCAAATAAGACCAGACCCCGCTAAAGCCAGACCCATATCCTATTTGAAATATTTGATACTTTACCTGCGCCCCAGCCGTGTAGGGTGCGCATACAGCGAGCAAGCTCGGTAGACATCGATTAGTTTAGCGGATGGTCATCTGCTTGACCATCTCAGCCTTGCCAGAGGCAGTGCCGGAGAGAGCAGACGACGCAGCGCCAGCCTTCTTCTCGAAGACCTTCCAGAACTTGAGAGACTCGTCGGCAGCGGCGGTGGCGAGCATCTGTCCATCGGGGCTGAGGCAGCTGTGGAGGACACGGGTCTCGTGGGCTGGGATCTCAACGTTGCGGACGAGGGTTGGGTAGCTCCAGATGCTGAGAGAGTTGTCGGGGAAGCCGCTGGTGCTGACAATCTCACGGTAGTGAGGGCTCCAGCGAAGGGAGGTCACCTGAGATCCGGTGTCGATGCTGTTGACGCGCGCACCAGAGGTAGAGTTCCAGAAGTGGATGTGGCGATCGTAGGATCCACCGCCGGTGGCGAGGAGGTTGGGTTGCCATGGGCACCAGCTGATGGCCTTGACGGCAGCCTTGTGGTTGGTCTTGGTGAACTTGGGGACAGAGAGAGAGCGGGCATCCCAGATGGAGACAAGGTTGTCATTGCCGCCGGTAGCGAGCTGAGCACCGTCGGCGCGCCACTCGAGGCCACAGACCTCAGAGGTGTGGGAGACAAGCTCAGCAGTCTTGTGCTGGGCGATGCGCACATCGTGGTTGAAGACAAGACCGCTGCGGGCACCTGTGGAGAGAGTGTGCTTGTTCCATCCCATAACACCAACACGGGTGTCGTGTCCGTGCATGCTGCGGAGCTTGGTTCCTTCCTCGACGTCCCAGATCTGGACCTCACCCGTGCCGAGTCCAACGCCGACGTAGGCTCCGTCGCCGGACCACTTGACGCTGCTGACGTAGGTGTCTGGGCTAGTCTCAAGAAGAGAGCTGACGGTGCCGGACTCGGCGGACCAGACGTAGACATTGCGCTCGAGGCCAATGGCGACCTGGTTGTTGGAGCTCCAGTCGAGAAGGTTAAGGTAGTAGTCGTCAACGAGTCCAGGGGCGTCGAGAACACGCTCTGGGGCAGTAGCAACACGGCGTCTGAATTGAGCAGTGGTAGAGCTGGCGGGCTTGAGAGGACGGTTGTATTGGGAGCGGAGGTCGATTGGCTTGGACGACTCAGGTGGGGCAGGCTTGAAAGCAAGGATGCGGGTGTTTTGGGAGATGCCGCAAGCAGATGCCAACGAGTCTTGGTAGGCAACGGAGTTTGGGGATGGACGAGAGTATGTGGTTGCTGGCTCCTCATCGGCGAGGTTCAGGCCGTCGAAAGCAGCGGCAACATCGTCATCTGCGCCACGTCCACCGACGTCGAAAGCGCTAGCACCAGAGGCAAGGACCGAGGATCCATCGCCGTTGCTAGTCTTTGGGCGCTGCTTGTCCGAAGCATCGAGCTTTCCAGAGCCTGCTGTGGCAATGCCGGAGCTAGCGGTTCTGTTTGGAATGAACCTGTCACCGCCGTATGATATGGTAGTCTTGTTCGACTTTGTGCGGAGCGGGGCCTTCCTCGACTTGGAGCTGGAAGGGGTCTTGGCACCAGTGCCAACGAGGGTGAAATCAGAGACGCCGAGCTCAAGCGCACGACGAGGAGTCGCTACGACGCGAGCAATGTTTGACTTGGGTGAATCTCTGTGCGTCCTGGACGAGGACTTGGTGAAGTGTGAGGCGAGATTTCCGCCGTAGGTTGACTTCGAAGCGCGGATGCTCTCATCCTTGGAAGCCGGACGCTCTGGGGTGAATGGAGACGAGTTGTTGGCTGGCTGGGCCATCGCGCGCATGCGAGGAGAGGGAGTAAGTGGCATCCGGCCGCCGGCGGTCCTCGAGGAGAACATGCCGGCGTGGGACTTGATGGGCGTGCACACGGCGGTTGCCATAATGTGCAGTCGGTGATTGATCTCGGTCGAAAGACAAGTTAATGTATCGATCGATGATAGAGATTCAATAATCGAGCGAGCTCCAAGAGACTCAACCTAATGGTTCCTGGTAGTGTGGGTTAGTATATTCGTTTTTGTGCTCGATAATCGAAAATGGCTTCGCGAAGAATGGCCAAGTCGGAAGCGATCAGTAGGCTGGTAAGCAATACTGATCTAGTGGACTTTTAAAGGATTCTTGAGAAGATTTGAGGATGTTTGGAAGAGCGGTAGAGGATGAGGAGGTAAGCGGATATAGAGTGTACAAGTGAAGTGGTGAGAAAAGTGTGAGAGCTGAGGTGTGGGCGAGGCTTTATGGGGTCTCGTCAACAAAGCAGGTTGACACAGCAACGACCCCCAGGGTAGCACCTAGGCTAAAACGAGCCAAGTCGACGTGCTGGCCAGACGACGACGACATTAAAACCCTCAGAATAAGATTGGAGGGGTCTTTGTTCATAAGTATAAGAATTATCCATTGCATTTTTTAATGTTTGAATTGACACACTCTGTTCGCAGAAACCAAAATGCTCAACCACAACCCGACCAACATTGCCGAAGTCGGCTCACCGCACCCTCACACCTCAGCTTCTCGTGGCACGTCAAAACTTGGTTGACTATTAATTGGCCTATTCTATCCATATACCTCTAGAATTTGTTGTCTAATCCTCCTCCCATCCCATCCCGCAATGCACCATCTCGAAACCCGCTCAGCCATGTGTATCCACCGAATGCGAAACTCCAAACTTCTTGCTCCTCGTACCAATCGAAGGCATCGCAGCAGCAACCAGATCCAGCTAATCCAACCCAACCACCACCCGCTGAAGTGAACTATCACGATAGGAAGATCCGTACAAACAATCCATCACAATATAGCCATCCATCTCTTAAACACCCCTCGAAGACCCTGACTTCCCAAATCCGCTTTTACTTCGAAAATGCCCGTATTGCATGCAGACGTACTAACTACAACTCCTTCCCCTCGCAGCCCGTTTTCCAATATTTGTTCTTGCTCTGAATTGTTCAATTCGCCCAGTCGAACCTTGTACTACCTCTCAACGTTCCATCGCGTCGGTTGGCATGCCCAGTCCGGTGACGTCCGAGTCATGGCTGAGGTGACAGGTCACCACCCAACTTTCTCTCACCCATCACCAGGGATATAACCCGCCGCCACCCCCAAAACCGAAAGTATCTGTTGTCAAAAGTCACATCTCGCCCACGTCGCTGCACGAACACGTCCGCGTACATTCCACCACTGCTGCTTGGTATCCTTTGTTTTTTTCTTCTCAAAAAAATTAATATTCTGGACCCTTGTTGCATGCTGTGTCCCAATCCCAGGACACCGGACTGCTGAGACACTCTCACGCTGCACGACGTATTACTTTTTCGTGTGATGTCACCTTCGTCGACTGCATAGATTGACCGTGTCGGGATTTTGGGACAGAGGTGGGGGGTTGCATCGAGCCCAACGATCTGTCGTGTGTGCGCTTCAGATTGTGTGAAGGTGTCCCGGATCGCGACGAGTGGCATAAAGGGCCGAATACGGCTGAGCACAAAGCCTACAGGCCCGAGTATTTATTGATTCCCGGCGTTTCTAGTCGAAGGAACAACTAGGGCTGTCAACCAAAGTCGCATCGAAAGCGGGCGTCGGGGCCAGTGTCGACGGGAGCCTGCCGTGGCGCAGAAGGATACAGATTTGATGCCGCATGAACACTCTCGTGATAAATTAAGAATGACTTCGGTTTGGCAATACTGGCGGCTGCATGGCACTTGGCCCGTGGAATGCGGCGAGGCGCTGATTATGAGAGACATGACGAGCTTCATGCCGGACGGCGCGCTGTCCATATGTGCATTCGGCAGTAGACTTCATGCTTCTTCATGCAGATCTCTCTCTTCACCTCCGCGACCAATTTAAGGACACGCTCTCGACTCCAGCCATGGATTCTAGTCATAGGACCCAGAGTTAAGGCCTCAAGGCCTTGACACAAGCCTAGGTTGAACCACCTGCCAATCTCCCTCTGGTGCGCATCATTGTCCGGCCAGGGGTTGAAAGGTATCCTGATTATTTCTTCTTTGATGTCAATGAACCCAGTGTCCTGGAGCATAGTCCCGGTTTCGGTATTATAAGCTATCGGCTTGTAGGCCTGCGCAGTCGCACTCATGAGGAGGTCTGCCCACTCAAACAACGCCGCATGACGGGGAAGGCTGTCATTGTCGCACCTGGGTTGAAAGTCGATTTCGACGTGCTCTATAAAACCGTAGTCGGGCTTGAGATGTCTATTAACTGGGTCAGCAACAGTCCAATGCCATGTTTGCGGGTGTCTGACGTACCGAAAAATATTTGCGTATAGCTCCCGGGGACTGGATATCGACCCCGCCAACATCCGCAGATGTATCAAGTCGTATGAATCCATAGCAAGGCCATGCCAGGGCGCCTCAAAATCGCGTCTCCTAAACGTAAGATTCGGGGGGATTCTGCGTAATCTAGTCAGCCTATGGGCTGCTGCATGAGCGCGGCCAAGGCATGTGCGGCTAGAATACTTACGTTTGCGGCTGCATCAGTGAAATGTCGAATCCAATAACCTCAGCGTTGGTATTATCGCTGCACATCGCTATTAGCTCAGTACCAGCTCGACGAAGCAGTATCCTTACTCGGCCATATCAATCGCCCATATCCCAGTCCCCGTGCCCAAATCCATTATCCTATATCCATCGTGGTTCGGTTTATACTTGACCGAGGTATGTTTGTTTCGTGCTACGTGGAAGAACTTGTGGAAGATATCCATGCGATCCTTCTCTTCCTGTGCGCGCGCAACATGTCAGTCCGGTGTCTGGGGGCCCTCGTGGCGCTGCACGAGGGAAAAGTTTTGTGAGGGGTTCCGTACCTCGTCGCATGGGAACATGTAAATGCCCTTTTTGTAGCCGTGGTACAATCGCCCATTCTCTTCGTAGTCGGGGAAGTTGCCAGCCATGCTAAGCTGATGGTGAGGGTGGGTACTACGCGCCAACGATATCTGTCAGTATGGCTGTCCATGAGCGATGGGCAGGCAACGTGGTGCGGGCAGAGTGACAAGTGATAGCGAGAGGGTGAGGATGAGGGTGCTGAGGGATGCGATCACTAAAATAGGGACTCGATTGGCAAACGGGAGGGGAGCACGTACCCATTGGCGGCCATCACTACGACCATTGAGCCAGACCAGGGAAAAGAAGGGACAGTGTCTCAGGATGCTGCGATGATGGCGACATGAACTGGGCTCGGCGGACCTTCCTCTGCGTTTCGAAGGAAAC
>JPJW01001863.1:0-16168 GCA_000750755.1 Pseudogymnoascus sp. VKM F-4513 (FW-928)
AGAGCTATAACTTTTGATATATTACTATTATATTATTATAAAGTATATAGACCCTTTGTATATTACCTAGGGCTTGTCTTATGTTGAGAATTTGATGTCTATAGGTTGTTATAATTATGTTGTTATAGGGTCTTGGCGCTCTCGCCTGACCTACAATTCTAATATTTACTGCTTTACCACTTACTACCACCTTTCCATATATACTACCACCTGTCCATATATACTACCACCCGTCTACATATACTACCACCCGTCTACATATACTACCACCCGTCTACATATACTAACATATATATTACTACTATACCTAGGGTGTTAGTAATTATACTACTAAGAACCTTAGTTGTAATATATAGGTAAGAAGTTATAAATATATAGACTTTATAGCTATTTAGTACTTAAATTAGTATATAGACCCTACCTAGACTTTTAGGCTATATAAGTAGTTAGGGAACAAGTAATAGTTAGGGAACGAGTAATGGAATAAGTAATACTTAGGGAACGAGCAATACTTAGGGAACGAGCAATGGTCGGGGAACAAGCAATGGTTGGGGAACAAGTAACAATTTGACATGGTTTGCAAAGCAGTTGGGCGTTATCGCGAGATACAAGGAGTAGGCTGAGCAACAGGTATAACCATGTATAGGCGTGTATGAAAAGCGCCCTATGGCGTCACTGCGCCTACCAAAGATCTGCGCGACAACTCTTTTCCGCCGCTGACACCACCACTAACCTATTATAGTCAAATGTGCCGCTCCCTAAATATCATTCACTCTATCTCTAAATCCTAAATCAACAGCTCTAGGATTTGGGGCGGTGCCAATGCTGCGCCACTAGTATTATAGTATTATATATAACTACCGTAAAATCTCCATCGATACTAACCAACATACAATCACATCTTCCTCCAACATGGGTATCTTTACATTATTGTCGAAATCGTCCAAGTCCGACAGTGACATGCACCCTCCGCCAGACTACTCCAACGACTTCACTCCAACAAACCACCTCCAAATCCAGGCCATCGGATATGACATGAACCAGGCGCTTACCGGCCGGACTCTAGAAAACATCTCCGTCTTCCGGCCCAAATCCAGCGAGGCCGAGTACGCCTCTATACGTCTTAAGAAGAACTCCAACTCATGCGCCCTCGTCCGGGCCTCTGATCCCGACGCCACTCTCATCTCTACCATCTACCGCTTCGGCCCGGGGAGACACCCCCGAATGCGCATCCTCCCCCCCAACTCCGTCGTCTCCGTTGAGGAGGCCATCGAAAACGAAAATGTGCGTGGGGAGCTGGTCGAAGTGAAGAGTCGCTCGATGGTCTCGCGCGCGCAGGTCTTTGACACATCGCTCGGGAAGTTCGAGTGGCGCTACGGAACCCGAGAGGAGCACGCAGCCTACAACGCCGACTCGCTCCTTGTAATGGAGCGGACCGACGGGAAGAGCAAGAGCGGCTCGCGCATCGCGCAACTCATTCGCAACGACGAGTTTCGCACCCCTGGCACGAAGAAGTACTCGGGCGGCAATGGGGGCCGCTTGATGATGGATCTACGCATGTGGAACGACGACAGCCCTGAGCGTGTACAGGCTTTTGTCGTTGCGAGTTGTATCTTGATGCTAAAGAGAGAGGCAGATCGTTTCATCGATAACAACGTTGCTGCAGTGGTGTAAAGAGACGATGTGACAGCGTTGGCGCACGGTTATCTTGGGAAGCACCGCGAGTATGCGCGGTCGGTAGCTTATGTTAGCATGAGAATCATGATTTGTCTTTTTTCCTTGTAAGAATAGCTACGATTGTTAGAATAGCAGGGGTGAGCGATGGAGTAGAATATAGAATTATATCATTCGTAATTACACCAATCAACAGCTTACTGGAACATATATACTGCACGTTAGCATCATTGATCCCCCGCATCGCGATGTAGATAAACTGTCAATTCGGCATGCGGGGTAGATCCACCCGACTCAATATATAACAAGGTATGAACCTTTTTCAGAGTCAGATTGTAGTTACAGCTATTTTCGTTGTTTTGGAAGGGCATTTATTACTAGACTAGCAAATGACTAATCGGCGAGACAATAAATAGCGCAATGCACGTGCTCTTGCCCAACTTCACAGAGGCACATACTCTTTACACATTCATTACTTGCAATCCAAAGGTTTTATACAGCTAGAACTATGTCTAACATATTATCACCGACCGAAATGGGCCAGATCCCGCCTATTGAGATACCCGCATCTTCAAACATCGTGACCGTACGTGTTATTGACACTACTACCCGGCTGCATATGCCCGTGGGTAGCATGTTTGATCCGGTTATCAAGGGGCACACTACACTTGCGAGTCCGTCCTATTCTTTTCTGATTGAAAATGAGCGCCTGGAGCGTAAGGTTCTCTATGACTTGGGAACACAACAAAAGTGGCAGGAGCAAGCTCCTTGCGTTGTAGACATATTGGAACTTATGGGTGGGATGTCCGAGTCGAAAAAGATGTCGCAGACATTCTTGAAGAACATGGAGTATCGCTCTCTGCGATTGAAGCAATCATCTGGGGGTAACTTAATGAATCTCTTTGTAGCGAAATATAGGACTTTAGCTAAAGGTATCTAGTCATTGGCATTGGGATCATCTTGGAGATCCTTCGACATTTCCAACTTCTACCGACGTTATTGTTGGTCCTGGGTTTTTAGAGGAGTTTCTTCCGGGAGGCAAACCCATAGAAGACTCCCCAATAAAGGAAGAGTACTATAAGGATCGTAACCTTAGGGAGATTTCCGAAGCACATTTTAATCTAAAGTTTGGTGAATTTGCCGCCTTTGATTATTTCGGAGATGGCAGTTTCCTTCTTATTAACAGTCCTGGTGTAAGTTTTATGCCTTGTTTATATCCTCTATGCAGTCAGGTTTAACTCTTATAGCATGCTATTGGCCACATGTGTGCACTCGCTCGAACTACTACCAATCCGGATACGTTTATTTTCATGGGAGGTGATATTGCAAGCCATGCTGGTGAATTCCGTCCTACCAAATACGTGCCACTGCCGTCGTTGATATCGCCCAACCCTCTCAACTTCTTGTCGCCAAAGCCATGTCCAGGTCACCTTTTTGAGAATATCCACCCTAAAAGGTGTGGTAACAAACCTTTTTATCGTATGGGAACTTGGCCAGATGGAGATCCAACAAACGAAGATGTACCAGCTGCAGTTGAAAGCCAGCAGAAGCTGCAACTTGTTGATGCGCATGCAGACCAAGTTTTTGTCATCTTATCTCATGACGAAAACGTAGGGGATGTGATTGATTTATTTCCGAAGATAGCGAACGGGTGGAAAGAGCTAGGTTGGGGTGATAAAGCTAGATGGATGTTCTTGGGAGACTTTAAAGAAGCTATTACCGAGTAGTGACCCGCAAATGGGCCCAATGCAATCATTTCAGAGCCACGGCCAAAATCTGGTGTCAATGCGATAATTCTAGGGGCCCCATGGGATTTTAGGTGTTATACTCTAGACTTCACAGTTGAACGAATATTTCACACGGTGAATGGTACCAAAAGAAGGAATTCACAGTGCGCGGCTCTTACGACCATCCTCATGATCCATTTTATTGTTCTGCCTCCTGAAATATCAAAATATGTTCCGGGCATTGAAGAAAGAACCCTCGCAATTCTGGATGGCCCACGAAGCAAACCCAGGCATACGCTGGAATTCTGGAGAATCGTTCGAGAACGTAGTAACAATTGTGTATGTAGTGGTTCAACATCTACGTCTGCGACAACCCGTGGGACACAATTCTCTGGAGATTCTAAGCCATCTTCTTCTATACTCACGAAAGTCCTCTTCGATGTCCGCAATGACGACGATGCCTATACAGCCATTTCGGCATCTGCATGTGACGATCCTCATAGACGAGCAAAACGCGAGCAATGGAAATCAATATAACTGAGGACAATATAAGGGGGAGAGTAATCAATATTATAAGGAGTACGGAGAGCAATCAACAACGCAAGGATCACGAGAGTAATTGACGACGTAGGGGATTAAATACCATTACTACATAATCCCTACAACCTCGGAACCTCCGCTCCCATCTTCCACCCCCCCTCCTCTGCAATCATCTCCGCACACCTCTCACCGATCGCTAGCACTGTCAGCATAGGGTTGATGCTCACCATTGTGGGAAACACGCCCGCATCCGCAATCCTAACTCCCTTTAGTCCCCGTAGCCTCAACTTCTCATCGACGACTGCCTTGTCATCCGTCTTGACATCTCCCATCCTCGTCGTGCCGACCGGGTGGTACACTGTGTGTGCGACCTTCCTCCCGTATTCGCTCAGCTCCTCATCCGACTGGATCGCTGGCCCGGGCGCGACCTCGCGCTTGATCCACGACTTGAAAGGCTCCTGCTGAGCAATCTTCCTCGCCGCCTTCAGCCCAAAGACAATTGTGGCGGCATCGTATCCCTCGGGATCGGTAAAGTAGCGGAAGTCCAGCGCCGGCTTGACATTCGGGTCGGCGGACGTGAGATACAGCTTCCCGCGGCTCCTCGGGCGCATGGTGTTTGGCGTCATGCAAAACGCGGCATCCGGGCTGTCATAGCCAAGACGGGCCGTGTTGAGGCAAAATGGAATCTGGTAACAGTGCATCATCGTGTCGGCAATGTTGCCGTCTGGAATGCCTCCATCGGTCGCCGAGTTGGGCTTCTCACGACGAAGGAAGATGCCCGCATCCGAGTCCATGGTCGTTTGGTTTTGGGGAACGGGCCTGTTGAGCTCCCAGATAATGATCGACTCATGATGGTCCTGCAAGTTCTCGCCAACTCCTGGAACATCCTTGACAACGGGGATCTTCAGCTCCGACAGATCCTTTGCCGGGCCAATCCCAGAAAGCAGCAACAACCTCGCCGTATCGACGGCACCGCCACAAAGAATCGTCTCCGTCTTCGCCTTCAACACAAGACGCTCTCCCGACTGAAGAGCCAGGTTAACACCTGTGACTCTATCCCCCGTCACGTTAACCTTGCCAACCCACGCATTCGTCAGAATGGTCAGGTTCGGCCTCTTCTCCTTGCCGCTCAAAATCGGGTGGATGTAGGCGACACTAGCGCTGCTTCGTCGGCCATCATCCGGGTTGTAGGCCACCGAAAAGAAGCCCACGCTCTCATTCAGCGCACTGGAATCCATAATCTGACGGTTGAAGTCATGGACAACTGGGATATTCATCGCGCTAGAGCACGAGTTTACCCAATCCTTGCACAGCTGGTTCCTGTGGCGGTTGTGCACCGGCTGGATGCTGTTCCTCAGCTTGTCAATCAGACGCATAAACGTCTCAAACGACCAGCCTTTGGCGCCGTGGGACTCCCAGATCTTGGCGTCATACTCAAACGGGCGGAAGGAGATCAGCGTGTTATGGCTCGAGCAGCCTCCCAGGACCTTTGCACGTGAGTGACGAATGTGCGAGTTACCCATGGGCTGTTCGGTGGTGGGATAGTCGTAGTCGAGCTCCCCTCCGAGCAGCTTCAGCCAGTCTTTCAACAGGAGCACGCGATCATCCATGTAGTCACTGGGTCCAGCCTCAATGAGAAGAGTCTTCTTGTGAGGAAGGTACTCTGCGAGTCGGCTGGCTATGACGCAGCCAGCCGTTCCCCCTCCCACGATAATATAATCGAAGCTGTCCACATCGGACTGAGCGAGGTGTGTTGTCGTCGACATGTTGAGTGTCTTGAGGTTGGCAAAGGTACAATGGCCGTGAGGGATATATATACGGCAGGGGAGAATCACTTGACAAATCAGTTACGTTTAATTAACGAGCTAAGGTAAAAATGTTTAGTCGGCGGGCAAGGGGGAGTATATTAAAGATGGCGCCATGCATAAAGGAAACCCGATAAATCATTTACTGCTACATATAATGCCAAGACCAGCATATTCTCCAGCCTCTTCCAGCACTCAATTTCGCCCACCGCTGAAGTGGAAAACTCTCGTTCAAAACTTTTATAGTGGGTATTGAAGGTGATGTCGGTGGCTTCACTACTGCACGCCAAGATCAACGGTGCCTGTCGCGTGCGACACTAACCCGCTCCAATCGGTAGCGTCGGCACATCAATTCAGTCTTCCCTACGTCACACGATCTCAGGAACATCAAACACTTCAAGCAAAGATGGGAGGTAAATACGCCCCGCGACAGCTCTACTACAACGGCTCTGTCCAGAAGGCGACATCCTCAAAAACCTTTCAGTCGATAGACCCATCCACTGGAACTCCCCTTGCGGAAATCCACGCCGCATCCAACAGAGATGTAGACGCCGCCATCTCTTCGGCGGCAGAGGCCTTCAAGACATGGTCCACCACCCCAGCAATCGCCCGCGCACGCATCCTCCTTAAAGCTGTCCAGCTCCTCCGCGAGCGAAATGACGAAATCGCAAAAGTCGAGACACAGGACACCGGCAAGCCATTCTCTGAAACGAGCACAGTCGACGTGACAACGGGCGCAGATGTCGTCGAATACTTTGCGAATCTCGTGGGCGGAGGCGGACTAAATGGGGAGACAGCACAACTCCGCGAGGATGCGTGGGTATACAGCAAGAAAGAACCACTCGGCGTCTGTGCAGGCATCGGCGCCTGGAATTACCCCATCCAGATCGCGCTCTGGAAATCTGCGCCCTGCCTTGCTGCGGGGAACACAATGGTCTATAAACCTAGCGAATTCACCCCTATGCACGGACAGACCCTTGCCGAAATCTACACTGAAGCCGGCGTCCCAGCAGGCGTTTTTAACATTGTCAACGGCGCAGGCGACGTGGGCGGCTACCTCACATCCCACCCAGGCATCGCCAAAGTCTCCTTCACCGGCCAGGTCTCGACCGGCAAAAAGGTCGCTGGATCGGCTGCCGGGAACATGAAATATGTCACAATGGAGCTTGGCGGAAAGAGCCCACTCATCGTCCTGCCAGACAGCGATCTAGAAAACGCCGTTGACGGCGCCATGATGGCCAACTTTTTCAGCACGGGTCAGGTATGCACCAACGGCACGCGGGTTTTCGTCCATGAGAGCATGAAGAGCGCTTTTGAAAAGCGCCTCATCGAGAAGATGCAGTATATCCGTCCGGGCGACCTGTGGGATATGAACACAAACTTTGGGCCTCTAGTTTCAAGCGTACACCGTGAGAAGGTCCTGGGCTACATCAAACACGGAGTCGAGGTCGACAAGGCGAAGCTGCTTTACGGAGGACTCGGGCAGCCGTCAGTACCACAAGGCCTGGAGATGGGCTTCTGGGTCAAGCCGACAGTCTTCACCGACTGCACCGACTCGATGAAGATCATCAGTGAGGAAATCTTCGGGCCGGTGCTGTGCATCCTGACATACTCCACCGTGGACGAGGTTATCCGACGAGCCAACGATACCCCGTTGGGTCTCGCGGCGGGCGTCTTTACCAAAGACCTGAACCTCGCACACAAGGTGATTGGCAAGCTAGAGGCTGGTATCACATGGGTCAATACATGGGGAGAGAGCCCGGCAGAGATGAGCGTAGGGGGATGGAAGCAGAGCGGTATGGGCGTGGAGAATGGCCGACGAGGAATCGAGGCGTGGGTGAGGAACAAGAGCACTTTGGTAGATATGAGCGGTGCCAGTGTGACAGTATACTCCAAGTTATAAGCGTTCATATATGACGTTTGGTACGAAATCCAATTTATTGTATAATCTTTAATTGGTGTCTGTGGATTCTGACAAAGGTTTGCATCAGCCACAATGATTGATGCATCCCCGGCTATCCAGTATTGGGTGGCTATAATCAAACCCAAATCCCCAATGCCCAACGCCCGCAACACGTATAGTGCACCAATCTTGGCCCTGTCGCGCAACCTGATTGAATCCAGTTACGACTGCACCAAATTGGGCAGGCGTATAGCAAACTGTTTTGCCCGCAGCTGTCTCATCAGGCCAAAAGAACATATACCTGTGGTTGCATACCACACACGCCCAGTTGTTCGAGGCGACGCAAAATCCTGCTGGCGTTTTTGCCCATAGGCTCGAAAACGCAGCATGGGCCGTTAGAAACCCCGCCCAGCCTGGTCCATTCGAGTTGAAGTCACAAGTAGCTGGCCAAGTCTGCCGCGGCTCTAGGGCCATGGTTTCATGATTGCTATATGTTAATTAGATACACCCTCACCCATGCAAGGCTAGGTGGCAATACGTACTTGATAGCTACCGAAGTATCGATGACAGCTGCGTTTGCAATGGCAAGGAGCCCTGTGGCGGCAAGCGTGAGACGCATGTTAAATAGACTTTAGGGGCAGGAACTTTTCGTAGTACCCCAAAGAGCAAGAACAAGGACGAGCAAACGTGGGGCAACGAGCTGTATCTATATTCTGATAGTGACTACCTGGGTAAATACCCACACAAAGAATAGATAAGGCTAGGAGTTAACGCCGTATTACCCTTCACAATTCCTTCGGCAACCCCCTACTTTGGACATTGGGGCCGACGGCGGCGTCCTGTAATGGATATTGCTGTTGGTTCTGTTGGATCTTTTCCAGGCCTAGCCAATCCCAAGCCGGATAATATCGGGACATTCTGCACATAGATTTGGGGGCTATTAAACGAGGTGTTGTACCTGTCAGCGACCCTCGGATCGCCGTGCAGAGGGGCCGGGCACCCTCGGTGCGGCCCTGCCCGCAACCCAAATGCGGGTAAGTCATGATGTGAAACTTAAGATATTACTCTTGAAAACGCGACGGCACAATGTTTGAATTAATGAATGGCTCCAACGCCCATATCTACATCCAAGCGCCATCCAACCCGCTTTTAAAAACTAAACAACCCTGACCTTCGCTTCCCAAACGGATACACAATCAACGCACTCAGGAACAGCCCAACCGTGATTCCAATCGCAACCTGTATCATCGAGTACCCAACATTAAACACTATCGAGTTGAGCTCGGTCTTTTCCTGTCCAACCTGAAAAACAGTTAGCGTTGTCACATACGATCCCAGATATCCTCCAAGTAATCAATAAATGACAGAAAATCAGGTGAGTAAATGGCACATATAAAAAGTCAAAGAAGCTAAGGAAAACAAACGAGAGCGCTGCCAGTGCCAATCAAGAAGGAAATTGTGGTCTTCCCGCCACCATCTGAAGTCGTCGATTTATAATCAGCGGGGAGAAGCTGCAAAAATTTGCTTACAGGGATCGTAGTCTTATTCGTCGTGTTCGTAATGCCGTCCGCACTGGTAAGTCCTGCCAGAAGACTGCCGCTCGCCGCCAGACCCGAAGGAACCTGTACGAATATGGCAGGCAGCAACGCGGCTGCAGCGACACCATGGCGAAGTCGGCTGTATAAATTTCCCATCACTCCAATAACAAGGGCCCCGAGAGTCTGTGACAGCTGCGCATTCGATCCAAAGCGCTTCGACGTAAAGAAGTTGACTACGTATCCGCTGCACGAAATAAGCAGCATCACGGGAGTCTGCTTCCACTTGGCTTGGTTGATGATACACAGACACATTGTAAATAGAGGTACAAATGCGAATCGAACGTATTGGTTCATCGGCCTGGCGCAGGATGTTGCCGATGTGGCGTTGCTGTCCATCAATCCGTACATGGCAGTCCCAATGGTGATGCCGAATCCAAGGAAGAGCGAGTATATGACTGCGTAGACCATGCGGACAGAGCCAGCCACAATAGACTTTGACTGAAGCTCCAGCGATCCACATAGAATGATATATCCTGGCAGGATCAACGCAATCGAGGACTGTGCCAGCGCCGAAAAGCAAAACAGTCGTCCCCCATTATACGGGATGCTTCCAAATCCACGTGCTATAAACGAGGTAATGACCGCTGCACTGATTTCAAACACATTCGCATACAGATCCGACTTTGGTGCGACAATCAGCTGGAGAAACCCGAGCACGCATCCCAGTATGAAGGATATGGGCAGGTCGATAAAGTTGGCTTCAAACGCAAACGGGCCAACACAGACACTCGCCAGGCCGTAAACAAAAACCAACAGCCACTTGTTGTGCTTTGGCTTCTCTCGGATGATGGAATCCAGCCTCTGCGTCGCTTCTTCGACTCCAATCACATCGTGGACGACCTCTTTGTAAATCTCGTGAACGTCCTTCAGCTTTCCCAAGTTTACTCCCTGGTTGGTACGGACCAGTTTGACTTCAGTCGTATGTGTCGACACATCGTCAAACGAAACAAGCATGCACCCAGGAATGTACAGAAACTGCCCATCCAGCTCCAGCACTCTCGCAGTCATTCGCATATACTCCTCCAGTCGATGCGTTGGCGCGCCATACGCCATTAGAGCACGGCACAGCCTGATAAGGTATTTCTGCCTCTGTAGTGTTTCAGCAATGTGGACGGTAATTTTGATCTCGTCTTCGAGCCGTGGCCTGCTAATCTTGTGGAATGCCTGCGTAAAACCTCCGCTGTGCGTTCGGCCATGCATCGGAGGGCGCTTGCTGCTCTGTCCAGTCGGGGTATTGCCACCGTAAGCTGCAAGCTTCGAAGACGCTTCCACAAGTCCGGCGAGCGTATCGCGGGATTGGTTCTTCTGGTGATACCACTTTGCATTCTTCTGCTTCGGAGTCGAATTACCCGACGACCCAGGCGTCGAGAAGCCGCTTCGAGCACCATGTGACCCAGTACTGCTCGTCCTCCGTTTCCGCGCTGCTGCTCCGTCCTGCGGATTGTAAAGCTTCAACAGCGAGGACAAAACTCCGCTCCGGTACTGGTCCGGGCGTGCTACATAATCCTCCGTGTAATCCTGCTCGTGAATTGGCGTCATCTGGCCAGACTCCAATGCTGTCGAATCGGTGCTGGTCACTCTCACATGGCCAGATGTAGGCCTCCCGGTAAGTGTCCGCACTAGCTTGTGTGCCTCGGACGTGCTCGAGTTTGCCCTCCGATCCTTGGATCCTTCGTCGTCTTCATCGTCACTGTCCAGGCCCCCGTCGTTGTATCTGTTGTCCTTGTCCATATCCATTAACGGAATGTCGTCTTGCCTGCCTTTTCTGGGCAGAGGGGAAGGGGGATAGGATCGGAACCCCTCCGCGGAGAGGCTCCTGGATGTCGAGGCGGAGTGGCCAACGAGTGAGGCAACCCGCTTCGCCCGCTCTTGGGCGGCCTTTGCTGAAAACGCCTTCTCCGACGATGGCTCCGTGTACCCGTCATCAATAATCATCATATCTTCGGTAAAAGACGAGGCCGAATTATTTCTCAGCACGGAGGGCCTTGGTTTCCTCGGGACCGGGGCAACCACCTCGACAGCCGAAGCGTCCGAGAACGGATTCTCACCAGGCCGCTCATTATCGGGGAGACGCTTTTTCGGTACTTCAATATCTTTTATGGTTTTCGAGGTTTTTCGTGTATGTGCAGGAAGCTGCAATCTCGTGCCGTCTATCGCGGGGTCTCGCAGCGGAAATGTGGCTCGCGAGTTTCTCAAATCATTAACCTCGCTCTTGCTGTTGAATCGGACGCGGCCACGCCTGGAATTTGGCTCTGGGACTTCGCCAGCAGAATGGGGTCTCTCGATCGGGTCAGCTTCCGGCAGAACCGGCTCGCTCTGGTTTTGGGTCTGGCTCGGGCTCGGCTCTACAAAACTCAGTCGGTGAGGTCTGTTAGCGCTTCCTTCTCCGGCTGGTACGGGATCGCCCAACATGTCCGTGGCAAGCTGAGTATGTGGTCAATTGGTTCTGGGGGTAATAATCAGGTATTGCCGGTGTAGCGGCGAGGTGTTTTGAGAATCAGTTAAGGATGTGTCGTGCAGTAGATCAAGGGAGGGACAGTGGCGAACGCAGAGCCATATCAGTGAGAAAGAAGCAACAATTGAGAGCGGGAATAGCGATATACAGAAAGCGAATGGGTTGGTTGTAATCAGTATAGACAGAAGAGATACATGTGTGTATGGGCTGCGAGTGAGTGATCGAAGTATTGTACGTAGGATAATATATTGGTGATTGTATGTACAGGTGCGAAGTTGAAGATGGGAAAGGGAAGGAACGACTCGAGTTATCTGGGAGGGAGGACGCGGGCATATCGAGCAAGGTCACTAGCAGTGGGGGGTAGTTATGGGTCTAAAAATCCCAAATGGCTCACAAACTTGGCGCGTAAAAAGCTGATGACCGGAAAAAGCGGATTTCCAAGGGAGATATAGATAGCTCATATCTCCCATAGTATGGCAATTGCCAAAGCTCGAGAAAAATGGAGCAAGAAAAATGGAGAATAAAACGCTGTCGCAAGACGAGCTAGCCAGCAAAAGCGCTGCTGACGATGCCCGATTTAGCCTATCCGCCACCCAACACGGGGACCTAGAACCCAACGAAGGGCGGCCAGACCGTCGGCGGGGATTGCGATGCTGATCAGTCCGAACCTATAGCATTGGCACGATTAGCACGATTAGCATCTTCTCGATCTCGTCGTCAATTCTGATGCCATTACACCCATTTTCCGCAAAAAGAGGGCGAGTAAATAAAACCACTGACGGAGAAAGTCTCCTCCCTAGACAGTTGTGACGTCACGTAGAGGGGTTGGCGGTTCCAGAACTCCATCATAACACAGAGATGATCTACATGGCAACAATCCGCGGCAAGAGAGAGCTACGGCCCGAAACTAACGCTAACCAATACAGCTTCGTATATCACGGCAATCCTAAGTTTCAGTTTCAGCGTGGCGGAGTTACATTTGTATTGTTCTGCATTGGCCAACTATCTTGGCTATCTACTCCGGAGGTCCCTCCTCAACCCGCACAGGCATTCCAGCCACGGCAGGCACCGAGTACAGACGGCAACAGGGGCATGCCTGTATCTCATCGAGATCGGCAGACGCCCCGTGAACCCCCAATCTCTCCATCTATACCCCCACGTTCCCCTCCCAAAGCTCAAATTGCTTCCCGCCCAAAAATATACTCCAACCAATCGCACAAGCTTATAAACAATCATTGTAATGAAGAAAGGCAATCCCATCAGGAGCCTCGGGTAACGTTCAGGAAAGAATCCAATCCGCCCATACTACAACGAAAAACCCTCGAGTGTAAAGCCGTCGCGATTTGTGTATAACTGTAAAGGAATGTGTCGTGACAATCGAGGAGAGTCATTAAAAATAGAAAATAGCGGTCCAGGCGTGTTACTGCCTTGGTAATAATTCGTATTCGGCGTCAAAGTTCGATGGCGGAGTGTGTCCGCATTGAATGCAATATCAAATTGTCATCTAAAAATATCGACCCATATGGTGCACTCGCGGATCTACCACGCGTACTCCAAAATGGGCGAGCTCAGCCATCTAAAAGACGGAGCTCTTGCGCTTCTCGACAGAGCTGAGAACCAGCATGGGTGCCTTGAGGCGCGCCTGCTCAGTCTCCGGCTTCTTGCCGCCATGCTTGAAGGCTGCAGCGAAGCTGCAGATGGCCGGACCCTCGTCTCCGCTTGTGCCTGCGGTAGTGGGCGTTGTGTCGACGGAATTATTCTCGGCCGAGTGGTTCTTCTGTCGCGACGATGGCCTGTCCGAGCCGATGGCGCCGTGGATCGACGTGCGGAGACTGCCCAGGCTTGGTCGCCCAGACAGGCTTCCGCTGCCGCTCCTGCCGCTATCTGACTCCTCGCCAGACGACGTAGCAAAGGTGAGTTCGCCGGTCTCGCTGATGGGACTGATGCTGCCGGCAGAACCAGATCCCGGAGCACGGCGACGCTCCAACCCGGCGCGAACCAGGTTGTGAACGGCATTGCGGCGTTGGCGTGTGGCAAAGTTCTTGCTGCCTTCAAACTTTGAGGTGGATTTGGCGCGCAGCTCATCCAGTGATGGCGGTCCGCGTGGCTGACGGATGGGGTGCTCGCCCGCTCGTCCCTGTCCAGGGCCAAAAGTCCCGGTCATCGGAGTGGGGGCATAACCCGCAGTCTTTGGGACCGAAGTCCTTGCCCCGCTGTCAACATTCACAGCCGTGGAGACGGTGAGAACATTGGCCAGGCTGGACGACTTCTTGTGTCCACGGCGGAATGCGTTGGCCGATGGCGGAGGGAGAGGCGTATGGTCCTGGGGAGGCGAGGTGCTCTTCTTTGGGGGCGAGATGCTGCGTGTGATGCCGTTGTTGCTCGGCGGCGACACCTGGAAGCGGGGTGTGCCAGGCTGCTGCGGTGGCGAGCCCGAATCCGTGTAGATGTCGGCGTGCTGGTTATCGGCATACACCTGCTGTGCACCCTGGTCGATGTAGTACGTCTGTTGGCCAGTCATGGGGTTGTAGACCGAGTAGAGACCCGGCTGTCCTCCAGGCACAGGCGTGATGATAGGTTGCCCATTCTGCTTTGCCTGCTGTTGGTACATGCCTGCACCAGGGGTGACTGGTGGGGTGGAAAACTGCTGCGGCATCTGGCGTCCCATGTGGCCCAGGCTCATGCCCTGGAACTGCTGAGCAGCAGCCTGGACGTTGATGAGTTGCTGCTGTAGCCGTTGCTGCTGCTCGGCCAGGTACATGTTTGTGGCGACCAGCTGGGCATACAGATTCGGGTCCATCTGCTCTTGGCCGTGCTCATCGATGTGGATCTCCGGAGGGGCCAGGACTTGCTCAGGGAGCGCATACATCTGGCGGTTGTAGCTGGACTGTTGCTGCTGCTGCTGCTGTGGTTGCTGTTGCTGCGTGCTGAAAGAAGATCCGATGGAAGTCTTGGGCCCGCCATACCCTGCCCGCGAGTTGTCCTTGTTATCCGCGTACATGCTGTTGTCGAGGCCGCGGTGCTGCAGTTGGGTTGGAGGCGCCGAAGGAGGGAAATGCGCTCCCGTTGACGTCTTCGGAGCCGTCCTCAAGCCCGCAAGCAGGTGAGAGCGACTCGTGCGAGGAGTCGGGGCGCCATTGTTTGCCGGGTCCGAGGCTGCCGTGGGCTCGAACGAAAGGCGCTTGATGTGGGCTCCCTTTCCTCTGGAGGCGAAGCCAGAGCCGGGAACACCAATGGTTTGAAAGTTGTTGTAGGACATTTGAGCCAGACCGCCAGCGTCCATACTCATTGTTGTCTTATGAAGGTAATGTACAGTGTTTGTTTTGTTGGATCTTTTGAAAGTGTAGTGAGGAGGCGAAACTAACGCGTGTTCCGACACTGAATTAGAGAAATTAGGCGTGAGTTCAGACTCAAGTCAAAATGGAAGACTGCTGAGAATTATCGCAACGGTGTGGATGCGCGTAAGAAGTAGTGTGAATGTCGAGTCCGAGTGAATCTCAAATGCTGATGATGATGGAAAGGCGAAAAGCGAATATAGTATCCGACAATGTGTGAATTTCCAAGTTTGGTTCGATCAAAGAAGACACGAAAGAGGCGAAATAAGAAGAGAAAAAGCTGCGACAATTATGTGCTGATTGCTAAGTGTATTAGAGCGCCGTCGATGGAGGGCGAAGTTGAAGAGAGTTGAATGGTTTGTATCGAATGAATGGCGCCGTGTGGTGGTGTGTTCAGATTGATGATGGGACGATTTGTTCCTCGCAGCCGACGGGCGACACAACGAAAGATCACAAATGACAGCGGCAAGAAAAGGCGTCTCTCAAAGAGCAGGAAATGATGTTCGAGCACTCGAGTCGCGCCGGTCGATGAATGAAGGTCAGGGTTTTTCGAAGAAGCTGGTGTCTCAATCGCGATGTGGAAACGTCCACGAGATCTCTCTCTCAAGGGGGACTCTACAATTTTTTTTCGAAATGGGGACAGGACTGTGCCTTTGCTTCAAGCGACTAGCTGATCCGAGATGGGGCAAATGCCAGGAAAGAAGGATTTAGTAGCTGCTGCAGAAGGGAGAGCGACGACGACTATTTTGCTTTTTTCTTTTTTGGTCTTTTCTTCGATATCTGAATTGGGGCCTATGGAAAACTCGACGGCGAGAAGAAAGAGGGCGCGCAGTGAGGAGGGGGGGAGAGGAGGAGCTGAAGAAGAAGAAGAAGAGATGGGAAAGTGTGGCTGTTTAGTGAGGGAGGGAAGAGAAAGATGAGGAGGAGATGTGTGTGGAGTCGCCGATGCGAAATGGGCCTTTTTGGCTACTTCTGACGGGGTAAGAAGGGAAAGAAGGGACAGAAGAAGAAGGGGGGGGGCGTGTGTTTAGAGTATACACAAAATTACACAGCTTCCCTGCAGACTATCGAGCGTATTTTGGTACTAAGGCCCAAAAGGATGAAGGGGGGGGTGGGTGTATTGGCCCATTC
>JPJW01001864.1:0-52598 GCA_000750755.1 Pseudogymnoascus sp. VKM F-4513 (FW-928)
AACCTCACTAACACCCCCACCAGGCTTCTACGTCCTCGACCCCACCACCCCCAACCAGCTCATCCTCGGCCCCTTCCACGGCCAAGTCGCCTGCCAAACCATCGCCTTCACGCGCGGCGTGTGCGGCTACGCGGTCACCCACAAGACCATCCAGGTCGTCAACAACGTCGAGGCGTTCCCGAACCACATCGCCTGCGACAGCGCGACGAAGAGCGAGGTCGTTGTGCCGCTGTTAGTCGAGGGAGAGGTTGTCGCTGTGCTCGATGTGGATTGTGCTGTGCTGAGTGGGTTTGATGAGGAGGATGCGCTGGCGCTGTATGAGTTGGCTGATATCCTGGCGAAGGGGTGTGATTGGCCGGTGGTGAAGTCGGCATAGAGGGCTTCTGAGGTGGAAGGAACTCAAAAAGAGGAATTGGGATGAGATGGACATATGATATGAAAATGTTCCGAGTTAGATATTGGATATCGATTCGTTTTGTGAAAAAATACTATAAAATTGGTATTTAGTGTTGTGATGTGAGATTTTGTTTAAAAATATTTATTTCGTTAATTGGATTGAATTAAATATAAAATATTTCTATCTACATTGAATCGAACCGTGCCTGCTCGCTCATAAATCTTGGAAATGGGTATATATCGCCACTCATATGGCCCCGCCCGGATGCTCCAAACTGTTCTGTTCGTCTTTCTCATCTGCTCATCTATCGTGAAAATAGCTCGTACACCGTGATGTCGTGGACAATTCCCATATTACAAGGACACGTAACCCTGATCCTTTTCTTGGCCCTGAAAATGCTGGAAATTCTGAAAGACTCCATGTAGCTCTTAGTATCCTCGGCATGTGGTTTGGGTCTTCGTCCCTTGCGTGGTAGTGGGCACTAATTGTCCCTTGCTTGCGTCCCCGAATCGGGTGGTATGGCGAATATAACTCCTAGTCTCTGCTCCTGGGGATTCTCTCCGGAAAAACATCCCTTAAACTCCTTTAAATCAAATCCTCATTCCCATCATTCAGGCGGTTTCGCCATCGCAGCATCAATACTCGCATGCCTCTTATGCATCAACGGGCTCATCTGTAGCTCATTCACCACGCTTGCCCAGCCCACCTTCTGCACCCCTCCAACCTGAGTATTACTATGTCCCATCGCCTGCGTCGTCAGTCTCCTCAGCGGCGGCTTCCGCACAATCCCCTCTGTAAGCGCATGATGTAGATGTGGCCTCAACGCCATCTTCGGCGCGCTCCTCTCCGGCGACTTCTCCACAACAGGCTTCTCAGGCACCACCGACCCCGCAGCCAGCAGCCCCATATACAGCACCAGGAATCGCGTGCGCAGCAGATCAAGCCGCCTCACGCGCTGCTCTAGCTGCAGCCTGTTGGACGCCCACAGAAGACGCGCGCTCGCGCGCAGCCGCGTCCCGGACTCGCCGATGAGCAGCCGGTTGAGGTCTTCGCGCAGGTCGTCGCCGCATTTTTGGATCTCGCGCAGGAGCCGGTTGAGGCGGATCTTGTCTTCGAGGCGCGGGACGCGCGCGATGTCGCGGTCGTAGGACTCGTTTTCCTGGATGGAGAAGTCGGCGGCGTCGAGGAAGGTGGGGAGCTCGAGGGGCGCGGAGAGGTAGGCCGAGGTGTAGGAGGTGGTTATTTGCGCGATGACGAGGATGGAGAGGCAGAGCGCCGCGAGGATGAGGGTGAGGGCGGTAAGGGGGAGGTCGCTGGAAGCCATCGATGTTGTGTTCAGACCGCCGTTGGAGCTGGGTGTTTTGTTGAGTGCTATTCTAACGGCATTGTCATGGCCGGACGGGTGGCCAGTTCTCGCGGATTAATTCGTGAGGGAGTATCGACGAGTGGCGAGTTGAATATTGAAGAGTTGAATTGGGGGATTTGTGTGGTGAGACCAACAAAGTTCATTCGTAATGGTGGCGATGTGAAGGTGAGGGTGATTGGTTTTGGTGGACGGTGATACCCCTGCCTGTACATATTAGACGTGGAGATTGGTGCAGACAGTGCATTAATGTCAAGTGATTGCTTCACAGATTGCCCAAAGGAAATTGGGCATCATGTATTAGTTGATGCCGGTAGACGACTCGTTACCGTGTCAAAATGGGCAATGAGCAATTTATGCATTCTGAATAAAAATATATTTAATTTTCAACAATTAAGGCACCGCCGTTTTCACGGGTTCAGACCTGCATAGCATCCGCTGCAGGACTGTAATATCATTGTGCTACCCAAAAGTGACATGTAGCCTGCGTTTATGTACTGTAAATCTCCAAATCCATCAAATGGCGAGGCTGCGAGGCTTAAAAGCGGGATCAACCGACCCCACGTCTGTCACTCATCCCACCACCAGAACAACATTTCCGGCTTGACAAACCACCACAACTCTCCACGAATACAACCACAAACACACAAATAAAACACCGCCTCTCCACCACCCGCCATGGCGACCACAGTGCCACCCCCGTCAGCCATCGCCTCCGAGCCCATCATCCCCCTCCCCACCATCCTCACCTACCCCTCCTCGACCCCGCCACACCTCATCACCCAAGGCGCCGAAGCCCTCCTCTACAAATCCACATACCTCCTCCCCACCCTTCCTTGCGCCCTCAAACACCGCCCGGCAAAACCCTACCGCCACCCCATCCTCGACGCCCGCCTCACCAAACACCGCATCCTCAGCGAAGCCCGCGTCCTCGCCAAGTGCCGCCGGGATGGCGTGCCCGTACCAGCTGTATATGCGCTAGATGCCGAGCTGAAGGGGGGATGGATTGCGATGGAGTGGGTGGATGGGGAGGTTGTGCGTGTGGCGCTGAATAGGTGGTTGAAGAGGAGGAAGGCGGAAGGAAAGAAACTCGATGATAAGGAGGGGCAGGAGAAGGTGTTGAGGCTGATGTCAATGGTTGGGACTGCCGTGGGGACGATGCATTCGATTGGTGTGGTGCATGGAGACTTGACGACAAGTAATTTGATGCTCAGGCCGACGACAAACGGAGAGCCGAATGGATCTGTAGAGGATGATTTGGAGGGAGAGATTGTGCTGATAGATTTCGGATTGGCGAGTCAGACCACACAGGACGAAGACCGGGCTGTGGATCTGTACGTTCTAGAAAGGGCATTTGGTAGTACACATCCCGGCACAGAGGAGCTCTTTGGGGAAGTGCTGAGAGCGTACGGAGAGAGCTTTAAGGGGGCCAAGGGGACACTGAAGAAGCTGGAGGATGTGCGGATGCGGGGTAGGAAGAGAAGCATGTTGGGCTAGAAAAAAAAAAGAAGAAAATCATACAGAAATCACACAGTAAAGATAGACATATACCATGGTCGAAGCCGGGTTATTCATATATAAAAGCAATCAACGTAAGGCTATTTCTATTCCACTTGCCATCATCGCTACCGCCGTCTCTCGCGCTCTCAATATGTGCGTCGTTATTCCATATGCCAAAAAAACGCCGTGGGTTGACCCGTACCAGTAATCCCAATGCAAAAGTTACCTCCAAAACCATCTTATGTATAGTGCTCATTCAGCCAGCTCTGCTGCGGCGAAATACCCCTTGTTCTCGACCACGCCCCTGTCGCGTACCACCGCGGTGTACTTTGCAACCCACTTGGGCGTGATCTCGCTCGTGCTCCCATCCGCTGAGCGCTTCAGCTCCGAAATGACACCAGCGCCATTTGGGCCTTGTCCCAGCAACTCTCGCAGCGTTCCACCGGGTAAGATCTCGCTGCAGTCGTTGTGAGTCAGGAGCTCCAGCTTCTCCTTCTTGGCCAATTGAATCAGGGGTGGCGGGACGTTGCAGCAGTCTCGGACGTTGATTTGGTCAACGACAGGGCGGACCTTGACTTTCGACATGAACTTGGAGAGTTTCTCGCTGCCAAACTCGGCGAGACCCAGCTTCTTCACAACGCCTTTCTCGTAGAGGGCCTCCATGGTCGGCCAGGTCGCCAACTCCTCCTCGTCATTGCCTTGTTCCGAGTTCTTCTGATCGGCAGCGTACTCGCAGTCGCCGTCGAAGGACATTCCGTAGAATGAGACAATCAACAAGTCGATGGTCTCGACGCCCAATTCCTTCAAGACCAAGTCAACGGCATCCTTGGTAATCTGCTCCCGCTCCTCCAGGGATGCCTTGGGCAGGAAGAACAATTTGACCGTGATATCATACTGGCTCCTCTCCTCGGCTAGCCCGGACAACGCCCAATCGATCGTGGGTATGTATAAATCGCCATGGTCCCTCGTTGTCCAGATCGAAGTCGCGGGCCGCGATGGAGCCTTCGTCTTCTCCTGCTCGCCGTCGACTGGCGGGGTTGGAGAGGCCGAGAGCGGGGGGGAGTAATCCTGCTGGGCGGCAGTGAAATTCGTGCGCAACGAATTTACCAGCTCCTGGTTCGACTTCTCCCCTCCATTTCTGCGAATAATGGAGGAGACTCCATTCATAATATTGCTATAAAAGCCATAGGTTAGCCTGGGGGCAATAATGTAACACAAATGTTGCGCAAAGGCAGAAAAAAGTCAGGGTCCAGCGCTGGATCGGCAGCCTTACGAGGTGGAAAGAATCAGCCTCGTCATGATTGTGAATTTGTAATCCAACAAAAAGACCAAGTATTATGAGGATGGCGACGGGAGATGTCGCAATTCTGCTGATTGCTTATGCCTTCTGCTAGCGACTCAAGACAGGGCGTATGGCATATGAAGGTACCAGAGCGATTTTCTTTTAGTTCTCCCGCAAATCCTGGTGTCGTCAACGATTCCCGTCCCTAAAGGGCCCGAGGTACTCTATATGAGGGGCGGAGTTCGTTATCAGAAGCGTGGATCGGGGAATCTTTGTCGTGAGCCAGCAATAGTTTATGAAGCCGAAAGAAGTGAGATATAGAGTCGCGCAGTCGATGGCAAGGGCTTGCAATGGAAGTGCAGTAAGTAAATTCGAGTAGAATGGCGTCCGGTTGTTGTTTTGTTGGTCGGACTTGGGAACCAATTTTGCTTTTGCTTTTCTCACCACCCACACCCACACCCACTTCCGGCCGCCGTTAGAGAAAGGGCAGGTACTTAGTACACCTAGTACAGTACTCTAGGGGCCATTTGCCATCTCCCCCGTTCCCCGGCC
The DNA here is from genome assembly GCA_000750755.1 of Pseudogymnoascus sp. VKM F-4513 (FW-928). NCBI lineage: Eukaryota > Fungi > Ascomycota > Leotiomycetes > Thelebolales > Thelebolaceae > Pseudogymnoascus > Pseudogymnoascus sp. VKM F-4513 (FW-928). The sequence goes on from JPJW01001864.1 coordinate 5,095, forward strand.
CCGAGTTACAGCGAGAACTTACCTAATTCGATCGCTCCCGCCAACCCAACGGACTCCCCCCACACTACGACAACTCGAGGTTGTAGCCGCATCAATAATCCTATCGCATCGAAACTGTGCGTGCGTGCGTGGTCAATATAGCTCCGATCTCGACGACCAACCCCAGATTTACCCGCCGATTATTTCATCCATCAGAGACAGAGCTGGCTCTGCGGATTTGATGCGCTGATGGCCATCAGGTGAGCCTTCCTCTCGTCGCACGCCTGCCTGACGACGCGCCCCTTGGCCATCAAGACCTGGCTAGCTAACCATTTATCGCGAAATAGTTACCTCATCCTGCTCTCAAGGCAGGGTAAAGTCGTATGCGCCCCCTCACTCTGTCCCCGTCAAACTCACATACTGATGCCCACAGCGTCTTGCCAAATGGTTCACGACACTGTCGCCAAAGGAGAAGGCAAAGATCATCAAGGATGTCTCGCAGCTAGTCCTGGCACGTCGCACGAGGATGTGCAACTTCCTCGAGTATAAAGGTCATACCACTCGTGTGCTAGCATCCTGAACTACTGGCTGACTCTTCCCCAGACTCGAAGATCGTGTACCGCCGCTATGCCTCGCTCTTCTTCATCGCTGGCAGCGCTTCGACAGACAACGAGCTCATCACCCTCGAGATTGTGCACAGATACGTCGAGCAGATGGACAAGTACTACGGGAACGTCTGCGAGCTAGATATCATCTTCAACTTTCAAAAGGCATACTTCATACTGGACGAGCTGCTGTTAGCTGGGGAGATGCAGGAGAGCAGTAAAAAGAACGTCTTACGGACGATAGGGCAGCAGGACGCTCTGGAAGAAATGGAGGTGAGTCCAGCATAACACTTCCTATAACCTCGTCGTCCTCAACTACACACCTACCTCCCACTCCGACTCCCTCCTCCATACCAGCCATCCTGGTCCTTTCGGCTGATTTCAATCCCCCCTCCAGGTTGAGGAGGAAATCACGAAGATCATGTAGCAAGCTATATATTTGCATTGGCAATGGCGTTTTGGGGCCATCGGCGCCTGGGACTGTATCTACTCAAAAATGAAATACATACAATTCATTATTCACGTCCACTGACAACGGTCTTGTCTTAGGCCGAGGAGCAGATAAGCAACGGACTGAAGAATGCTGGTCTCATGTGAGAAGAAGGATGAGTGAGGGATGAGGGATGAGGGGTTTGGGATACAGGGAATAGGCGTGCCACAGGGCGTTATATCACGATAGGTCATTCGTGTTGTTCACGTGTGCAATGGCAGGAGTTTAGAAGGACTGGAAGGACTGGCTGGTGCTTGCGTAATAAAAGGGGCTGACAGGCCATGCCGTCCTCTTTGTCATAAATTCATAGTTTACAATGCCATGGAATGAAAATGCACGGACTAGCTGCTCAACTTTATGAACAATGACACGAACGCCTTCCAAGACGTGCCAGGAGCCACCGTTTGATTCGCTGGCCAAGTTCCAAGAAATTGCACGTGATGTTGGCTTATCTTCCTTTGCCGATAGACGGCGTCCACCCGAATCCGGTCGTGACGCCTAGTTGTCTATCCTTGGATCGTGTATCATACAACCCCGCAGGACGCGACAATCATTCTGTACAAACAAACTCAACGGCCTCCTTATAACATGTCATTCCAGCAATTGCCAGCTTCCATTGCCTGCTAGACGTTTATCGTCTGGCCGATTACACTCTGATTCCGCCTGTGCACCCAGCTCAGGTTGAAACCAGCCGCTCGTCATCTGCTACAACAGGCCTCAGATCAGCCTTGCTTTACATACCTCACTGTCGTCCTACGACTTAGACGACCGTCCTATTACCACCGATCACTTGAAGGTGCAGAGGTGTCTCTACAAGACGAACCCCTATCTCGCCTCCCAGTCGCTGTTCTTATCGCGCGAACTGTCGAGCCCCGAAACCGATCGCGCGCAGATCAGACACCGAACCCCGGATTATAACAACCTCAAACTGCCGTACCTCAGACTGGGTATAATTAGCAACAATGAAAGTAGGTTTCACTCCTAGAACCTCGCCTTCGCGACACGCCAGTCCTGAAATATTAACGCAGCGGCTATAGTTCCTTCCACTTCGCGACTTCGACGACGTCACTAGCGCGTTGAACTTCAACACCCCCGACTGCCATGTCGTTGGCGGCTGCGACCTGTATACCACGAAAGCTGCTGGCTCAGATAAGAAACTCTATCGAAATATCGAAAACTCCCTAGAGTCGCAATATGAATCCTTACTCCGGCTGTCGGCCTCGCTCTCCCCCCCACAATCGTCTGGACCGGGATCGCTCGATCTGAGTAGGTCAAGTCCATTCGGGCCCCTGAGCCAAATATCAAGTCGTCGGACTTTCGCATACCTGATCGCAACGCTGAACGCCAGTCATCCGGACTATGACTTCTCTCATATCCTGCGTCCAACGGACTTCAGGCGAGAGCGAAGCCTGAAGACCGTCATGAACAATATTGATTCCACAATGTATAACCTGAGGCCAAGCCCCACGGCATCCCTCGAACTCCCATCACCACCTAAAGGGGCGTCTGCGGCGCCGGCTAGCCAGGCCTGGGGACCCCGTATGTGGACCGTCATTGACAAGGAGATGACTCTCAAGGAGTGCTCGGTCTACTGCTGGTCGCCAGAGGAATCTGAGTGGGACGGCGAAGAAGGCGCGATCTGGAGCGTGCACTATCTCTTCTTCAACAAGGCCCGAAAGCGCGTTGCCTACATCTACGTCCGCGGCATCCCGATCATGACTCACAGCCCTCGACTCGGGTTCCCAAAACGCAGCGCCAGTGGCGTGAGTAGGGAGAGCGGGGCGAACAAGCGTGCTCGGTACTGGCTTGGCGACAAGGCTGATAGTGCGACGGGCCAGCCGGACGACGATGATATTGAGCGCAAGGACTGGACGGTGTCCGAGGAGTTCGATCTGAATAATGACGACGATGATTTTATATCAGACCTTGATGTCTTCTCCTCTGATGACTATGATGACGAAGCAGATGACGAAGACGAGGATCAGGATCTGAAGGCGCCCGTACGGGGTGTTAGTGAGGAGGTCGCTGCGGAGATGGAGATTTGAGATCCTCAAGAGGGCTGTATTCGAACATGTGATTTATTATGGTTATTGTTTTTTTGGGACAGGCGTTTCGGACCGATGGCAACGGTCCGCCACACTGTACCCGATACCACTGATGCGTTTGAATTTTTTTGTTTGTTTTCTTTTCACGTTAGATACTAGGGAGGAGTATGTGTTGGGCTGGAGCCTGGCGGGATTGGTGGGATGTTTCAATGGTTGAAGGGATACAGTACATACCTGGCGTTAGGTGATTTCTCTGGCTGGTGAGAGCGGTCTGGGAATTGGCGCCACCAAGGTATATACTAATAAATGCTTGCATGGACGTTAGAAATTGAAACCAAACTTTCATCTGCTTTGGTGGTTAATAATAAATGTGCCTGTGAGTAATAGTTAAGTCGACATGTCACGTAGAAATTCACACAATAGTTCTTCCTGTGTCACAAGGAATCTCATTCACAAGTGATAACGGGAATTGAACATATTTTTTGAGTGATCAGAGATTTCTTTTGGCATTTATCTGCACCCACCACTGATCGCATCGATCGATTGTCAGCAGATTATACAAATCAAAATCAGAAAAAAATCCCAAGCCCTGTCCGTAAGCCCCGAACCCCAGTCGCATTCCAGCGACAGAAATTTCATCAAGACTCCGTATTGCACCCGTCCATAGGCATAATCTAGATCATCAATCTCTCGACCTTGTCCTTGAGAGCGCGGATCTGGTTCATGAGATCGGACGCCTCGTTGGTGGTGATGCTGGTCGCGATGACGGCGCGGGACACGCCGCAGGCACGGCCGAGCGCGGTCTTGGATGGGACGTAGACGTATGGCACGTTCTTGTCCTCGCAGAGGAGGGGAAGGTGGAGGAGGATGGCGAGAGGGGCGGTGTCAGCGGCGAGGATGATGATCTCGGAGATACCACGGTTGAGGGTCTTGGTCGACTCGTTGGCACCCTTCTTCAACTGACGGTGGTGGCTGGCCTGCTGTACGATATCGAGGATCTCTTGGGTGAGGGCCGTATCGGCGACGGGCCAAGCTGGGAATGGATGTTAGCTTCTGTGCGGGATGAAAAAGTTGGTTACAGAGTGAACTTACCGGCACCAGAGTTCTGCTCGTCAGACATGTTGAAGGTTGAGTTGATGGTAATTCGTTAAGATGTCGAATTTGAAGTGAGCTTGCAGGGTTCCTTGCGTTGGCTCGCCCTGTGTGCTTTGAAAAAAACTTTGTGGTTGAAGTTGTGGTTGGAGGCAGTGAATTTATTTTCCAACCTTCAAAATCCGATATGGTGGCGCTAATCCCAACGCGACACTAGTGTCGTTTAACCAACCGAGCCGCGAGTAGGTAAGCAGGTGGAGCTTGGAGAGAAACGACCACCTCCTGGAACATCGTCACGACACAGATAGCCAGCTATAGCTAAATCGAAGCCATCGCATAACCGCATTCCTTTTATTTCGAGCTCCATTGACCTTTTTGGCAACCAAGCATCCAAAGGATATCCTCATAACCGTCGAAATGGCCACTGAACTTTGGTAAGTACATTGGAAGCTTGTTTACGAAGGACCATCTATCCCGATCCACGACTTGTCTTCACCAATCTCTATTCATCTCTGCGATCATTCTCCGTCATCTGTATATGAGTCAACCTGCTAACGATGTGTTCACTATAGCCCCGTCTACGCTGTGAGTTACAACGCGCTCTTCGATGCCCAACCCTGTTTCGAGATTGCCAAGCTGGCAACCGCCGAGCCTCCATCACCTACTTGAAGGGACTTCGGACTAATCTATGATATAGCCGTTCTTCGGAGCGATGGGCTGCACATCTGCCATCGTGTTCACCTGCTTTGGCGCAGCGTACGGAACCGCAAAGTCCGGCGTCGGAATTTCGGCCATGGGTGTCCTCCGCCCAGATCTGATCGTCAAGAGTATGTCAATATCTTCATCAACAAACGGCAACTAGATGCTAATCTCGACGATAGACATTGTTCCCGTCATTATGGCTGGTATCATTGGTATCTACGGCCTGGTCGTCTCAGTCCTGATCTCCGATGGACTCGTCCAGCAAATGCCCTTGTTCACCGGCTTCATCCAGCTTGGTGCTGGTCTTAGTGTTGGTCTGTCTGGTCTTGCCGCCGGTTTTGCGATTGGTATTGTTGGAGATGCGGGTGTTAGAGGAACTGCACAGCAGCCAAGGCTCTTCGTGGGAATGATTCTTATCCTCATTTTCGCCGAAGTTTTGGGTATGTTTCCCGATTGATTGTTGACGCTCCCGAGTCTAACATTATTCGCAGGTCTCTACGGTCTCATTGTTGCCCTCCTGATGAACTCGAAAGCCACTTTGGACGTCTCTTGCCAATAGATTCAGTTTCGGAAGTCGACATAGCGGAGTGCCAATTAGCCAAAGCGTGCCATGCACGCATCCTCCGTGAACAGGGTTAATAAGGTGACTGGTTTGGGATAGATAGGGTGAACGATGGGGTATCTGGTGACGGGGGAGCGGAGCGACCTCGTTGTTAACAACATGTGTATGTACTGCTGCATTTTTTCCTGTTTTTGGCGTTACGTTCCACATAGAAGGAGCTGGTAGTAGCCTTTCAGGTTGTGTATGCTACTTAGTCTACTTGTTTTCTGCGCACATGCCCACTGTGAGGCACATTTGGACCTGTGAGGCGTCTATTGCCGTCGTGACCTGTCCCAATTCCTTAGGCTTCATGGACATCTCCCACCCGAATGTGACGGAGGATGAAAGTGTTAGGTAGGGGCTACATGATCGTTGGGAGACGGAAAGAAGGCAACTTTTCTCTTGTATCCAAACAACTGCAGTACCTAAAGTCAACAAATACCCTGCTTCAGAATTAATCTGAGTGTCGTTAATATGCGCCAATAGTTAATCCGCGAGCTTCAAGAATGGGAGTTATGGTGCAAGAAGCGCTTATATATATAGCCGCCTTTCGTTGCCGGTAGGAGCTAGAATGGAAGCACCCCGCAACCCCACCCCCGACACTCGGCAACACATCTCCAATTACTCATAAAGCCAGACCCAAACCCAGAACTCTTCTTGTATTTAAGGGATTAAAGTTCTATCTGAAATCGGCATATCCGCAATATTGTTTAAGTTCACAAACCAAACTTAAACACACCACCACAGGAACATTTCTATTCCACCTACCCCACCATGCGTCTCCCATACGCCGCAGATAGCAAGGAAGGTCTTGACGAGGCATCTGCAGCCATCTATGACCGCATAGCTGCTCGTCGGGCCCCTCGTCCGCTGCAGCCATTGGACCTCACCCTGTTCCACTCGCCAAACGTTGCAGATGGCTGGAACAGCTTCCTAGGTGCCATCAGAACCAGGACTACCCTGCCTGATGATATACGCGAGATTGCTATATGCCGCGTTGCAGTTCTTAACGGTGCAGCATACGAGTGGTTGAGCCATGCACCATTGGCCAAGAAGGGCGGGGTCAGTGAGGAGGGGATGAAGAGCTTGGGAAACCCTGATGTGGCAGGAGCAACGAAGCTGGAGGGATTTAGTGACAAGCAGTGGGCTGTCATCCGCTACACTGATGCCATGACGAGATACGTGAAGGTCTCCGAAGAAGTCTTTGCAGAACTGAAGAAACTATTCTCAGAGCAGGAGGTTGTGGAAATCACGGCTACGGTATGTTTGAACCCCTCATTTCCAAGGCCAAACAAGGAGTACCGGTTGGGGGAGCCGCGCTAATCTTCCATGTGGGATAGGTGGCTGCATATAACTGCGTCAGTAGGTTTTTGGTGGCGTTAGACGGTGAGTGCTCTGCATAGTGCATAGATGGCCTGCTATTAGGTGGCATGGTCCCAATTGGCCAGAGCTAATATATACTTTAGTGGGCGAGCATAATGGAACCGAGATGTCAGCTCCGAAATAAGACTGTGATACGAGCATCTTCACGGGCAGATGGATGAGCTATGGTCACGTAGTGGACGAGTTTGGAGACCGCGGAAATGCGGAGTCCATATGATTATATGGCCCCCACAGGATCCAAGGCGTCAACTCTGTTTTTATATTGTCACTATGAAGCAGTGCTAGGCGGTTGTTATGGTCAGGAAGCTTTATTCAAACCCATGCAGACTGTGCATCTCTTGGAGTGGATGAGCGCACAGCTCAAACAGCATCCCTGGAATTTCACATGCGGAATTATTTAACTACTTATCATATCGAATTAAACCTTGAGCTTTCAACTCAGAAGCGTTCCTCTTGTGGCATAACATCCAGAATATCAACGGCGGGGATCATTGGGTTTAAGGAGAATGGCATACAACAGCGAGGCTCATACCCGAGCCCCTTCCCCTCCTTGCAATCCTTGCGCGTGTTACGCATGGACAAGGCTGGCCACCATTCCCGGAGGTGACGTTCTTCCTAAATTTCGAGCCACAAGTAGCCTACCACGGACTTCAAGATACGAATGCACGGCAGCGGAAGCCTATTCCGTTCTTCCAGTGAGCACTAGCATGGGGCAGATGCAGGCTACGTTGATGGGGTCCAAAGTCCTGGAAAGAAAGGCGCTATATTCGCTATATACGTCGATCTTTGCATGATAGGATATTACCAAAGAACCCTCAAAAAAGAAGTATGAGCGCGAGGGCGGGATATCTTGTATCCTGAAGATTTTGGGTTCTCACCGACTATTTTGGTGTAAAGCGAACGCTACTACATTGCACAACTTTCATTCCGGTGGTGACTTTTGACGGTTACTGATATCGTCATATCTTACTTTAAAGATGGAAGACGGCATGGAGTGATTGGGGGTGTCAAAAGCCGACCTTGCACAATATCCCACGAGGCTTGCTTATATTTGATTATTAAATTTCAGACAAGTTTGTGGTTCTGCTTACTTGCAAGTACCGTACTGGAATCTGGACCCCCACCCCCACCAACATCCATCTGTCCTATGCAAGCACGCAAACTCGGCCACAACTTTCCTCCACTCACGGCGTGCGCGATAGCGACACCAATTTTGAAACTGCCGGATATGAGACCTTTCCAGATTCATCACCATTACCCCACGTCGTCACCGGTGCTGTCTGAGCGTTTTGCCACCCATATCCAGCCAGCCGTGTCTAACCAGGCATGAGAAGCACACCCAGAAGGTTACTACGAATGCAATCGGTTCGGCCCCCCATCCGCGCCTCCGGGCCTCGATGAGAATATAGCCATTCTCCCACGACGGTCTGGCTCCCTTACGAAGGAAAGGGGAAGACCCCGCTTTGAAGTAGGCAAGAAGCAGTATGACGGAAGGGAAAAGAAGGTTTTTTCTGGTGCTCAGCCATGCGGCCGGCAATTTCTAAAATATATCAAGGGTACGGCCTAGCATGGTCTTGGATGAGGATAGTAGCTATTGGGCAGTGCACAATCGCTGTATCCACCCAACACGAACAGTCAGCCAGCGCATCATCTTGGCCTGTAAGTGTAAGCACATACTAAACTGTGAGGTGCAGTTAAGTCAGCAGTAAAGCGACAGGCATGGAAAACGAAAGAGCGGAAAAGCATGGGTCAACATTCTCTTCGACTGCATGGATAATGCATATCCAACCCTGTTGCATGTACTCATGGGGAGTACACGTCCCCTTTTCGACAGGATCCTATCTTCTTAGGGTATGTCGGGTCGAGCACGTTCTCACAAGCCTTGCCATATTGTTGGGTCCCCCTCACAATGTGCATTCACAGCCCCGTGGCACGCATGCCACGGAATCTACCCGGGCTATGTTGTATGCACCTATACCGCCGAATGCGTCCAGCTAACGAATAGAGTGCTTCGTGTGGTTTTACATATTCTGACATGCGTAAGTTCAATCTACGACTCTGCGGGCTTCTATTCGTGGAGAATACTCGCAGATATGATATGGTGGCACTGAACACTACCCGATCACTTCTCGTCGCACATTTTTCACTTTCCTGGTGTAGCGGAAGGGACTCCGCGCTGACTTGGAAGGAACCCCCTAGGCTATACCAGCATATGCCGACTTCGGGATGTGATACTGAGATCCCGTGAGGAAATCTGTGTTGAGACAAATAGCCTATCACATAGCCGTCGCCGTATGGATGCCAAGCCGGGGAAGCCATCGGGCCTCAGATATCGCTCGTAACTCGCCAGGGAATGGGATACCGAGATACTCAGATACTTGCAAAGTTGTATTCTAGCTTGTACCCCAAGGTTTAGATCGTGCTACTGCCGCCCGCTCTTTCGATGAACTGGGGTCGGGTATACTGGGGTCAGACGCAGGCCAAGCATGGGAATAGGAACTGCATACGTTTGGAACCCCGATGTGATATCATTGGTCCTATCATCTCATTCACATCTCTGTCGTCTACCATATCTACCTTGCTGATCCTGATATTTATCAGCTATATGTAATTTTACCTCGAAACCTCATAATCAGATTCAAAGCATATATTGGCAAGCTTCATATATAATAACAAGTTAGTGAAAGGCTTACGGCCGAGGATCTTGCATCAGTAATCTGATACAGACCCAAAGACACATACTGACCTTTGACAGCTCTGAATAATAATACCCTACTGTCGATCACATACAGAATATTCTCATGTCGGGTGGAGCGTCATATTACACAAATCCTCTTCAAGGAGAAGATTATTCATATACCGTCGGCGATGCAGGCCATGTTGGCTTCTACGACAGCGCGTCAGGGGGATCAAGCATCGGATCACCGGATATTCAACAAGTGAGAGTCCTTCTCTAGAATCACAATCACATTTCCATCAGTGCACCGAAACTAACAAAGCTTCTCCAGGACCCCAAGTACAACAGTCTCACCCAGTATGATCAGTTCCAGCCATACCTGTACCAGTACGAAACGCCAGAGATGTACCACGCTTCACAACTCGCCGCCACCATCGAGCTGAAAATCGAGGACCTGTACGACGACGTGGATCTCCGCACCAAGCGCGCCACAACTACCGCAGCCGGCAACCCAGCTACTTCACAAATACATTCCGTAAGTTGTTGCTGAACACCACCGAAACGGAGCGCAGGCTGACGGACACCCACCAGCGCCGGAGAGCACAGAACCGCGCCTCTCAGCGCGCCTTTCGCAACCGCAAAGAGAAACACGTCAAAGAGGTAGAGGCCCGGCTGCAGGAGCTCGAGGGCAAGTACCGCGATCTCTCGGAGTCATACGAGTCTCTCCAGACCGAGTACGTGGTTGCGAAGCAGGAGCTGGAGAAGCTTACCGCGGAAGAGAGGTCACACTCGCAGTCGCAGTCGCCAACGGCTAGCTATGTGATTCCAGATAGCGGGTTCGACGGCGGCACGGGCGAAGATCTGAATAAAATTCTCTTTGAGAATGAGGTGTTTTCTTTCGAAACTGTGCCTCAATAACCACGGCTCATCTGGGCTGGGACTGGCAACGGCGTACAAAGGGTTAAAATTGGGTCGAATGTATATCTGAGCGCCCATAGGAGCGTGCAACGTACTATTCTCAAGAGGGTTCGTGCCTTGGAGCCCGAGGGCAGTCCGCGCCCTCCTAGTTGCGAGCAGAGTATTGTACTGTATCGGTATAGAGTATAAGATTAGCAGATATGAGTAACGAACGGTGTTAAATCAATCTTGTGTAGATTGTTTTGTGGGATATTCACACGAAATCTTCTAAGCGGCAATCAAGGCGGATGTATATTAAGCAGTCTTCATTGGACGGCTAATGTGCACGCTTTTTGCTATGTACAGATGCTCGGCTCGTAGCCAAGAGCAGCACAGTTTGCTCCAGGTCCTATATATGTACCGAGCCTAGAGATGAATATTTTGGAACGCCTCACATCCCTGCGACCATCGCAAGGAGTGCTTTTATGCCGAGAGTAAAGAAAAGGTAGGCACCGCTTTGCGCGGTTGCACAAGATGTTGGTGGTCGTGATGCGCCGTGGCTCAAGTCGGTGCTGTATTTTCCCGCCTCTTTTTCAGCCTTTTTACCCCCTATGCAATCCGTACTTTTTGTATTAGACCCGTCATCGCTTCTTTTATTGTTCGCTTTTCGTCGTCGTCTCAGCTGCCCTGTGTGCTCGGCCCGGCTGTACCTGTCCCCTCGCGGTTGCCCAGCGTGGTATCGCTCTCCTCCTCCTCCTCCCGTTCTCGAACCCACTGCTCCTGGAACCCTCTTCCCATACCTTCTAGTCGCCTCACCGCCCTCCGCGCTTCACTCATCCGGCTATGCGACTCCGCAACAACAGTCCCGACCAGCATTGGCGCCAATGGTGGTCCACCTTCCTCCGCTTCGTCGCATCCCTCTGTAGTTGGAGCACCTATTTGCATTGCTGCGACCCCGTTTGCTAATTCGGAATGCTCTTGTCCGTGAGTCTGTCCCTCTTCTAGCTCCCCGCCATCTCCTCTATCCTCTCCAGTTGCCTCGGGGCTTTCCCTCGAGCTTCGCAGCCGCGGCTCTTCCTCTCCCACAGAATGTACATCTAGCAACCCCGTATTCTTCAGCGCCTCTCCCCGCCTCGCCTCTGGGTCGAGGAATGCATGCATTGCCACCGGCCCGCCATCCTTTGTCTCAACGAGGATGTGCACTGGGTACCCCAGCCCCAGCCTCGAGGCGGAGGTATGCGCACTCAATGCAGCAGTGGTAAGAGCGCGTAGATTTTTAGCCTGTGGAGAAGGTGGTGCCGCCGTCGAGAGGAGCGGTTTCAACGCTGTGTCTGCCAGATGGAGAGAGAGCGGTGGGGGCGCGGGGTGAGGAGGTGATGTCATGGCGGGCGAGTATGCTAGAGTGCGTGCGAACTGGGAGATGGGAATCGCAGAGGTTTATGCTATTTCATGATGAGCTCCGGCCGGGACGAGGAAGGTGTCCTTTTTGCTCGCGGTTGCGTGCGTGGGTGGTGTATTTTCGGGTGGTGTTTGGTGGTGGTGCAATTGGGAAGGAAGGCGGGGTTGAGCAGTTCAGTTGGGGTCGTTGCTGGGGTGGCTGGTCGCTCGAGTCCCGCGGCCAGTGGCTGGCAGGGGTGCGGGAGCTTGGGCGGGTGCGTGCGGGAGGTGTGACGACTAGCGCCGCGGGTGTCGAGGTGTCCTGATTGGAACTCGAGACGTCAACGAACTGCGATTGTCCACGACGAGGCATTTATTTAGACAATTGACATATCATGGCTGATGCAGAGGCTAAAGCTAAGGCGGAGAAGCTGGCGGCTGCAAGGAAGAGGGTAGGTGCTCAATGAGCGCGTATAGCGCGAGGCTCCTGGGATGAGACATGCTAATACGGGATGGTGAACAGGTTGAACAGCTGAAGCAGAAGAAGGGAAAGAAGGAGGGAGCATCGTCGAAGAAGCAAGAAGCAGCTGCATCAGCAGAAGAATCAAAGGACAAAGCCGAAGCTACGCCTGCAGAAACCCCAGATGTAGAAGCCACGAAAGCAACAGAGGACGACAAGAGCGCATCCCCAGAGGAGGACACCTCCAAGGCCATCGACGATGCAGGCTCACCCCCTCCTGCTAGCGGCCACAGGGCCAGACAGCCATCTCTGTCAGTTCAGTCGAAAATGAGATCCTCGTCGTTCCGACAAGGTTCGGGACCAGGACCGTTGTCTCCACCAATACTCAGTCCAGAGGGGGGTGACACAGCACCAGAAATTCACCGCAGACAACAGGCCAAGATTGAGGAACTAGAGAGAGAAAACAAGAGGCTTGCCAAGGAGACTTCAGAGAGCGAGCGCCGATGGAAGAAGGCCGAGGAGGACCTGGAAGAGCTGCGCGAAGCTGATACCGAGAGCAAGACGGAGGGAGCTACTACACCATCAAGCGATGAAGCACAAAAGCTGGTTCGTATTCTAATCCGTAGCTACAAATTTATATACTAACAAATACAGAAATCACAAGTCGCCTCTCTCGAGCGCCAAAATGCCCACCTCCAAGCCCAAGTCTCACGTCCCAACCGCCACGGCTCCTCCCCCTCAGTATCACACACCTCTCCGCCCTCCGACCTGGCTGCCGAGCTCGCCTCAAAATCAACGACTATAGAGACAATGGAGCTCGAGATCTCGAACCTCCGCGCACAGCTCGCCCGCACAGCCACCGGTTCTACAGCAGAGAAAGAGCAGATCGCAGCACTCGAAGACAAAGTCTCGCGCACCCAAAAGTCCCTCGATACAGCACAGCACGAACTAGGGGACCTTAAGAAGAACCTTGAGCGCACCACCGAGCGTGCTGTGCGCGAAGGCTCCTCTCGTACATCCGCTGAAACGAAGCTCCGTACACTCGAGCGCGAAGCTGAGGACGCAAAGACTAAAGCTACAGACCTAGAGAAGAAGGTTGAGGCGCTAGAGAAGAAAATCACTACCCTTACGACTCTTCATAAAGAGCATGACGCGCGCAGCCAAACACTCAAGCGCGAGCGCGAAAAGGCAGACAAGGAGGCCGCCGATTTACGCACAAAACTCGCGGCTGCTGAGGCGGCGAACCGCGGCGACGACGATGGGGTCGATGACATCGAGACCGAAGTGCGCCAACGCCTCGAGCGCCGCATCCGGGAGCTGGAGTCCGAGGTAGCAGAGCTGAAGCGCGGGCTATGGCGCGAGGGGAGGAAGGAGCTCGAGGCTGGGAGCCCGGGTGCACAGTTCTCCGATATCGACCTGAGCGGGGGTGAGAGGACGAGGGGAAGTGGTGGGATCGGTGAGATGCTCAATTATGGGATCAATGCGCTGACGGGCGCGGCCCAACCGGGTGCGCATGGTGGGCATGACGATGGGCTGTTGGATGATGATGGAGATGACTTTGACGAAGAGGCGTGGCGGAAGGCGCAGGAGGAGGAGGGGAAGAGGAGGATCGAGAGGATCAGGGAAGTTAAGAGGGGTTTGGATAAGTGGAAAGGGTGGAGGGTCGATTTGGTTGAGGTCAGGAGAGTTGGAGGGGAAAGGATGGGCGAGGTGTTTGAGGTTTGATGTGGAATTGGCTGGCTTTATTGAATCTTGAATTGGTGCTATGGAGCCTCGCGGGGCGGAATTGGCAGGGAAGGCGGTGTTGGAAGTGCGATTACCTGTTTTTCCTTACGGCTAAATCTAGATGTGTATCAATGGAATAAAAAGGGATATGTATCACGTCTGCCTCATGCTATATGGTATCTGATGATAACTTTCGAGCTTCAAGCCCATACACGGAAGGAACGGTTACCAAGAAAGCTCAGTCGCAGCTTCCTTAGAAATTACAAGTCTTATGTATGGAAAGAACGATTACCAAGCAGGCCTGGTGGCACCTTCCTCAAGACGTTCAATATCCTACATGGAAGGAACGATTACCAAGCAAACTCAGTTGCACCTTCCTCAGAAGTTTCAGTCCGATATATGGAAAGAGCGATTACCAGGCACAGCTTCAGTCGCTCTTCAGGTTCTTGATATGGAAGGAACGATTGCCTAGGAATGCCTCAGTTGTAGCTTTCTCGAAGCTTTAAAGTTCTTGTGAATGTGTATCATTCTGTCCATCTACTAGCTATCATACATCTCACTCCACGTTGCATCCTCATACAATTTCACTCCCTCTCCAAACTCAAGGGGTATCCTCCTAGCTATCCCTTCACGCCTCCAATTAAATTCCATCCCACCACCATCAACATACTCCGTGCGCCATTCCACCACCATAGTATAGTAACCCTCCGTATAGCAAACTCCGCATATGCACCCAACCCCCCAACCCCCCAGACTCAAAAATACAAGCTCGTCCCATTTGGTTCCATCCAGGACACAACAAATTGAATGGAGACTGATTGCGCTCGCGAAAATCAAAATCGAGATAAAGAAAGAGCGGAACAGCCCCATTAACGCGACCGCAGTATAAGAGGCCTCCAGCGTTAAATAGCAAAACAAACCGATCGAGACAAAGAGGCCCATCAAGATCACATCATTGACGCGGCTGGCATCCTCGTCGCCTGTTGCGCTTGCTGCTGAGCATGGGCTTCCATCTGCTGCTGTGCCATCGCTCCAGCTTGTTCTTGGAGCGCACGAATCTGGCGCATCATCTCTTCGCTCTGACGCTTCATTTCTTCGCTCTGGCGCTTCAGATCTTCATTCTCAGTCTTGATCCTCTTGAGCTCCTCGCGGACCTCCTCGTCGCCTTCACGCTTGCGCTTGCCACCCTCTCCTTCCGACTCTTCCGTGCCAATAGCTTCGGCGCCATCAGTGCCAGTGTGTACGCGGCGCAGATGTTCGTTCAGGTTCTCCTGGCGGGAGAAGCCCTTTCCGTGGTGGCGCTTGCAGTTCATGTGAGGGCAGTTGAGCTGCTTTCGAGGGCCGCCATGTTTGTGGTGGACTTCGCGTTCGTGGCGCAGGAGGCCGCCAGAGTATGTGAAGCCTGGGAGTTTCGCGCAGCCGGGGACGGGGCATTTGTAGGGACGGTCGTGCTTATCCATGTGTTTTCTATATAAAAAAGCAATCAGTACTGGGTCCGCGACAAGGAGCTTGAAGGGGTTCAACTTACGACCACTCGCACTTCCTCCCAAAATCCTTGACCGCCTCGTCACACCCGGGCCAGTTGCACACATAACGTCCATTATCATCTTTCATCACCGGACGATCCGGCTTCGGTACTGCCTTGGATCGGCCGGCCTCCTCTGTTGGCGTCTCGTTCTTGGGATCCAACGCGGCTTGTAGCTCGCTGGCCATAGTCGCGTGAAGCTGGTACTCAGCATTCGGAGGTGGAGTCGCATATCTCGGGGGCTCATTGGCGAGGTGTTCATGTTCGTGTTCATCGTGCGTGTAGTCGCGCTCGTTGGCAAGCTGATGAAAGGCGCGCTGCTCAGGGAGCGCGTACGGGTGCGTCTCCAGCATCTCGCCGAGCGGAGGGTAGCTAAACTGCTGCTCAGGCATGGCGGTGATTGCGGAAGGCATTTGGATAGTTTATACCTTGTTGTTGCCTCGAGAGTGTGGCGGATTCGCGGCACGATTCGTAATCTTTTGGACTTGGCTTCACGATGGAGGCAGCGGCCTAACAACAATCGTGCGTGCCTTAGGCTCGCTTACGTTGGGATTTTGCGGCTTGGTGGATTGCGCGGCCGCAGCACGTGACTCCCTGGTCTTGCGAGTAACCTGATTCGGCTGACGGACCAAAGCACTGTCGAAGAACGGCAACTGGATATGGGAAGTCGCCACTGAATAAAGCGCTGTAGCTGCGGCCGGTATCTTCGGCGATCTGTTTGTCTTCGCTGGAGCTGTTGTTGTCGCGGCTAGCTGTGAATAGAGTCGCTGTTGGCTGCTGTGGCGGTTGTTGAAGTACTACTGATGGCTATCAGTGAAGTGAATAGCAGACGACGGCCTTCAAGTAGCTCCCGAACGGATCCAGGCCGGCTGAAGTATGAGTGGACCTCATGAGCTGGCGCAGCAGGAATGCTCTGTGCCTGGGGTGTTAGTCACAAACTATATTTATACCTGCCACCCGCATTTGACAAAGACGAAAGAATATATTGCGCCGACGGCCACTGTAGGCACGCCGGCATGACAATACCGGCAAGAACAACAACTGTATGGAAGAGCGAGACTCACGATAGATACTTACGGAGCCATTGATCGAGCTGTACGCCTGGCGCAATGACAGAGCTCAAATGCCATTTCTAGGCATCTTCGCTGGAGCGATCAATTTAACCAGAGCGACCTGCGAGAATCGCAATGCTGCTGGCTCGTGATGCTTTGATCAAGGGTGCTGCTTTCCAACGGTTGGTATAAAGTTCAGGCTCCAGTTGGTCCATGGCAGCTGCCTAGAGTGGACTCATCGGCGCATAGTTGCGACGTGCCAACACATTGGAATTGCACCTGGTGTTGGCGACGGCGGGGGCCTTCTGCTGCCTACATTGTCATCCATGGCTTCACAAAGGACAGTAAAGCAACGATGCGAATAGGAACAGGCGTTTCTGAGTGTTTGGTCACAAAGATGTTCCTGTTGGCAGGATTCTACAGCGACAAGGTCTACAGTTGACGTTGGAATTAATTCAATGCCTGATCGCAGCCTCAGGTGGATGTGATGGTCTGCATGAAGTGAATCCTCACTACTCAGGCACTCACCACCGACCAGCAACATGACTTGGTTCACGGCTTGGTCTTTTTGCCCTCCCTCTCTAGAACTTGGAATGGGACTTGAATGCCCAAAGATCTGTGATATCAAAGGCCATGCGACAACAGCCATAGTATAATTTACCGATGAGACAATGGCGGGGTGGTTGTACGCATGCTCATAGTCACGACAATTGAGGACAGGGTATACAGACGCTGCATCAACACCGTTTTTGTTGTCTTATCTACTCTAGACTTATCTGTATAAAGGATCATCTTGGAGAATCTTGGCAGCTGGAACAATATATCTCTGCTTTTCTCTGGCTTCCCCTTGAAATGAGACCCTTCAAACGATGGAGATGTACAGTACCATATCAAATCTCGTGACCCACCAAGGCGGGACCTGAAATCGATTCTTATCGCGATAAGAATTTATTCTCGGCGGGGAAAAGAAACGCGGCTGCGATATTTGCAAGTTGCTGTATCACCACATCTATTTCTGCCAAATTAACAGCCCTATACAAACTTTCTGGGCAGGTTGGTTAGGACGAATTTAACGGAATTTATATCGCCGGTTTCTGTGGGATACGTGACAACCCACGCCACTCCTCCTCTCCGACTCCACCCATCACCTCAGCTGCCTCGTTCCAACCCACAACGCATACCACAGAAGACTTCTCTTTACCATGGTCCAAAACAAGGTGAAGGACACTCGCCGCCCCGGCATGCCCGGCTGGTTTGGCCCAGGTTATACACCGAAAGCAAATCGTCGGCCCGCGAATCCCCCCAAACAGCCCGCTCTTCCACCCCACCATTCTCCCATCCGCCTCGAACTACAGCAGCTCCTCCTCAATATCTTCCGCGATACCTACTCCCAGCTCCTTATTTCAGACGAACTCAGCCCGACGCTGCAGGAAATCAAGGCCGCCTTGTTTGAACGAGACTTTGCGCGTGCCTTTGGTACTCAGAAATACCTTGAAGCATATGCTGCGAGATGGAGCCCGAGTCGAGCGTTGTGCTATGCGTCTGTTATAATAGAGCTACGTGAGCATCTCGACAGCTTCGACATGTTTGCGCGTGGAACGAAGCGCAAGGCAGGCGATCAAGATGGGGAAGACAAGGAGTCCGTGGCTCCAGCTACCAGAATAGTTTGCCTTGGAGGCGGCGCAGCAGAAGTCATTGGCATCGGGGGAGCACTGCGCTATCTCCTAAATGGCTCCAGGCCTTCACCCACCGATTCGTCTGCGTTGCCAGCTGAATCGGAATCTATCCCAGACGCCACTACCGAAGAAGAGGCCGCCACCCCCCTCCTCTGCAACCTCCATCTCGTTGATACCGCTGATTGGGCGCCGACAGCAGCCTCCCTAACTACTGCTCTCGCCTCCCCGCCTACCCTATCTCCTCATGCCTCCGCACGCGCTCGTGCAGCGGCAAAAGCTCTCCTCCCCGCTACTACCCTCTCCACAACTTTCCACCAGCTTGATGCCATCGCCCTAACCCCTACCCAGCTCGCCGACCTCTCCTCCCCAGAACCATGCATCATCACTCTCTTCTTTACGCTGAATGAGCTCTTCACCGCATCTACTGCGCGCACCACTGCGATGTTATTATCGCTTTCAGCTGTCGCGCCTGGGTCGGTGATTATCGTAATCGACTCCCCTGGCTCATACTCTGAGGCTGCGGTGGGCGTGGAGGGTGCCGAGAAGAGGAAGTACCCCATGGCGTGGTTGTTGGACCACGCGCTACTTTCGCAAAAGATCGTCGGGGAAGAGGGTGGTGAGGGGAAGGCACAGTGGGACAAACTACTGGGTGAGGAGGCGCGGTGGTTTAGGCTGAGCGAGAAACTGAAGTATCCTATTCAGTTGGAGGATATGAGGTTCCAGGTGCATGTGTATAGGAGGTTATAGATAAAGGGATATGTATGGCATATATCGAGGCCCAGATATGGTGTTATATAGCTTCGAAGAAATGTGGCAGGCAGGTGGCAGTGAGTAGGCAGGAAGAGATTCCGAATGACTCCATCCCGGTTAGGGACATCTAAACTGAAGGTTGAGGCTCCTGGAGCTCCCGACCCGACAAAGACAGGCCATGTCGATTATAAAATGGCATTATGATCCTGCTCCCATATTATACAGGAATCCTTTCCGGCTCTATATTACGCACAGGACACCATTCGTGCAACTTTTCTCCAGATTATGCCCAAACCAACCTCTTAACTCTCCATCCAATTAGGTCCAGTAATCCAGTAGCCCTCTTTGCTTCTCCAACGCCCACTATATCGCCCTTCTCCACCCGTCCTTCAATACCTACCACCCGCCCAATCTCCTCTGCTACACTTCGAACCAACTCTTCCTCACTCACAGGTGCCGCTGACGCCCCTCCGTCTCCAACAGCGGCCGTCCGCGCCTGAAGAGCTTTAAGTGCAATGATCCGCTCCTCGCCTTGTTTCCCCCCCTTCTCTCCTGCAGCATGCTCCTTATCCAAAGCTTCACCTGCAGCTACGCCGTCCAATATTTCCCTCGAGGCCACCGTAGACAGCGACCGCGTATTAACGCGTGTGATGTCGTGAGCCCCCGCACGATACTTCACTACCATCCCCACATTCTTCCTCTCATCACACTGCGCCCTTGTCAGAGTGGCAGTAACATACGGCCCCCACTTCACACCTGTCACATGTCTCAAGTCCACTCTCTCGAAGCTCTCGACCTTCTCCATATTCCAGTCGAAGCGGCACGCGTACAGGGCTGCATCGGTGAGGAGGAGCACACTTTCCTCCATGTGCCCTTTGACTGTGTTCGCTTCGTGCGGTGTGAGGAAGGCCCACCCGCCGAGGAGCTCCTCCGAGGTGTCCGCGACGACGAGTTTATGGGATATCTCGATGCCGCGCTGGCGGGTGCGAGCGAGCGAGACGGATGGATCAGCGGTCATGAGATTTGTACTGAAGTCTTCGAAGATTAGAGCAGAGACGCTGCCAACGAGGAAGTCAATGGTGGCCTGGGAGAAATAATCGTTTACAATCCTAGGTGTGTTAGCATGGTGCTATGGAGCCTGGGGGTTAAAATGGAGGATGCATACCCGCTATAAAATCGTGAGATGGAGAGGCCCATATCAGTCAGAGCCCCTCTGTAGTCCCTCTTCCTAGTACGAGTGTAGTCTCCCTTCATCGCAGCGGTACTTGCATATTGCTTACTCACGGCATCGCCATTGTCTGCCCACAGGACGTTGAACCACTGCGTCGTCTGGTCCAGTTGAGCGCTCATATCGAAGCCTTCGGCTTTAAGTTGCTGCTCGAGCACCTGTCTCGCAACAGCGCTTTGAACTATATTCGTACGGTCAAGGCAATCCATGCAGTTTGTTCTCAAGACACCGCTCTGCTTTGTCTTCGTGTTTTCACCCCGAGATACAGTATATCCGAATGTTTCCAACGAAGGAGAAAGCGAATCGAGGAGGAGAGAGACATTCTCAAACTTCATGCCCCGGCATACAGAGTGAAAATCGAACCACTCGAACAGAGGCTTCTGGCCATTTACTCCGCCTTCTTCGTTAAGTCGTTTCCAATATTTCTCATACGCATCACCAACAATAGCTTCGTTGTCATGCTTCTCTACCAAGTTCGTGATCCCCACACCGCCGTATCTCTCTGTCAAAATCTCAAAATGTTTCTTAAAAGCCTCATAATTGGTAGCCTCAGAGTTCTGCATCTGTGGCACAGGTTTGAAGGAGTATGGCGACTGGGAAAAGAAGACAGGGATACTGCCTCGAATTTGCACGAACGAATATATGGGTGATGTATTCCATGTCGGCGCCGAGAGGATCTGTTCGGTTTCGACACTGTTGGCGCAGTGGCCGTCCTCATCGATTCCGCGGCGGAGATAGCGTAACCCTGCGCGTTTAACGGACCGTCTTGATATAAGCGTCAGGAGATACGTGCTTGTTGGTTCAAAGGCTAAAGCTCGGGGATCATGACCCGATGTTGGGGACATCTCCGGTGGATTTTTGTCGCCAGGCACATCACAGTCGCCTTCCACATATCTAGGTGTGGTTGGACGGTCTGATGCTTGCTGGGCGGCTCTCTCGTCGTTTGGATGCATATCCCTCAACTCCAAAATTTCTCCACCTGAGTCTGGCCGTTTTGCAACGGGGTATCTCTCAATCGAAAATGATCGCTGTCCCACAAAGCCTTGTAAGAGCGGTAGGACGAGGGGATACTGTCCTGCATCGATGAATGGCTGTATGACGTTGCGATTCCAGAAGAATAATGGGTCAACCTCCTCATGAAGGGGTAAATCTGACCCATTATCTGGCTTTGAATTGCTTACGCTCCTTGTGATATCGTAATCGTAAGAGAAGTAAAAGCTCCTCGACGATCCAAATAGCAGACTTGTTGTTCGCAGTAACTTGGGTAACAGAGCCGCCACATGCTCATCCGTAAGTCCGCTCTCTTCGCCATCATCAGTTGCTTTTGCCTCTCCTGTATTATCTTCTGCGGATATTATGGAAGGCGTCGATGTGGTAGATTTCTGCGCCTCAGATTCCGCATCCACGCCAGCACTACTCAATCCAACCCCCGCCATTTTCCTGTCTGGTGCCCACCCATTCCTGTTGAACCAATTCCGCGCAAACCGGCCATAGCCGCCTTTCTTCGCAAACACATCGTTCACCACGCTTGTGGCGCGTTTATGTAGCCGCTGTTCCGGTGGGGGAGTTATGGTAGATATGTCCTCATCTTCGACGTCGTCGTTGTGGAGACCCGAAAGAACTGCCTCGTCATCGCTGTTGTCGCTTTCGTCTTCTTGCTCAGACGTTGCATTTCTTGACAACGAAGCGTATGTGCTAGCCACGGATGCCTCAGCATCTTTCTGTGACGCAAGAGGCGTGAGCGCAACATCTGTTACGACGTAGATGGGATGGTTGTGTATTTGGGCCACCTGTTCGCGACGAGTTATAGAGATGAGGTAGGATGTTTGGGCGACTGTAAGGAGGCCTGGCAAGAATACATTAACATATATGTCTTATCTACTCCTTGGGGCCAAGATATATACCGACAATGCCAAAGGCCTCGAAGCTTTTCCCGTCGCCATTGCCATCGTTATTGGCGCTGGTCAAAACAGGCCCCAACGCGGAATTCTTGTATGAGATTCGAACCGGCTGTGTTTGCCTTTGGCCCTTGGAAGCTAATGGCTGCAGGACCAGACCATCTTTCCTAGCTGTGATGTTAACCTTGCGCGCAATGCTGGGCATGGTCGTTTATATTTCTAGCTGCCCCTCGTCCACGCGGGGTACATGCGTAATCGCTCGTTATCCAGAGCAAAAAGAGGGTTGAGATCCACAGCAAGTACCAGAAATCCACAGGTGCGCATAGCAACGCGCCACGGTAAGCAGATTTCAGGTGTTAGCAAATAATTATTTCAATTTTTCAGCGCGGTGAAGGAGGATATCACCAAGGTATCGGAACCAGTTTATGTCTGGCCTGGCGCTTATCAAGTTCCTCGGATGGCCGATGATCCCCGTCCACGTGCGATAAGGTCTGGGGGACAGGCCCCCATGACTTAGACGACCATCCCACGGGGTCATTCTGACATTTTGACATTCTGACACGTATAATAATAATTGAGCCTTGTAATGCTACGATACTGCTATAAAAAAGGCCATGGATAAACGGAGATAATAGATCATATGGGATACTCAAATATGGGTGCATGTATTCCACCCATCCTGTACCGGAATATTCTCACCTGCTGTGGCCTATTCTCCAATTCGAGTATACACCGCCAACCGCTCCAGCAAGCCTCCCAGCTCTTCACTATCAGATGAACATGGAAAGTCGCAGCATTCGTACCTCTCCCACATCTGCCTCGTTCTTGGAGACTCTGCGTCGGCATATGGTCTCCTAAATAGGACACAAGTCAGCTGGAGACACAGTAGCTGAAATGGGATCAAATACCCGCGGCCGTTCCAGACGCTGCCGTCACCACAGCTAATAATAGCGAGTGGAAGCGCAAAATCTGCAATAATCTGCTTGACTGGTGCCCTGGGAAAAGGTGAGAAGACCACACACTCATCATCTACTTCCGCAAAACCCCCAGCCCCATATTCCCCTACAACTTCAAACCCAATCTCTTTTACTATATCCTTCGTCTCATCAGAGTAGCCTGGGTCTTGGGTGAGTAGCCTCACCCCTCCATCGCCTGGTTTCGCGCAGGAACGGGTGATTTTCGCCATCGTCAGTGCAATCGCATGATGTATCAAGGCCCCGTGTGTCACACTTGTTCCCGATTCTTTCTCATCTTTCAGTAGAGCATCGTTCTGTATCTTCCTCCAGTAGGGCAGTTTAGGATTTAAGTCGCCTAATCCAAAGCATACAACCTTTGTTACCCTCTTTGCGTTTTCATCTCCCTGTAGGACGGCACGGAATTTCGATGTAAAGGCCTCGCAGGTTTTACTTGCTTCCCATTGTTGCTGCTTGGTGTTAAACAGCGGCCGCGCATTCTCAACCGGCCCCTGGAAGTTGCCTGGTGTCTGATTGTCCCAGTCTACGAAATATGTGCAGTGGCATATCTCGGGTGGGCCCTGGGGAGTAGTTCGAACATGGTGCCAATACTCCTGGAACTCGACATACGGCTTCCTATAAATAGTAAGTATAAGACTCATTTTACGCTATCGATGAGAATGAGAAACGGATCCTACCAGATTGGCTTTAGAACCCCGAATATCGGATTCTTGATGTGGACAATGCTTCCATCAAGGCGACGTACGGTGAACTTTTCCATAGTAAACGATTTTCCGAGTTGCTGCTCAATATCTATTAAGTCTTCTTTTCTCCAGAGCTTGACTCCTGACTCATACAAGTCTGCTGCGCGCTGGGAGCTGATTCTCCAAGGCGTGCACCCATACTCAAGCAATGGTGTCAAGGCCTGGCCAAGTTCATCTTTTGCGGACGCTGCCATCATTTAAAGGTTGCGTAGCTTGAAAATGAATTATAACAGACTGTCAAGAATGAATGGGGTTTATGTACTTGAATGAAGTACAAAATTGCTGCACGGCATTTATATAATGGCGTTGATTGGCCCTTTCTACAACACTCGTTGGAAATGGCGGTAGCCACGTTACCACGACTTCAACTACATCAACTCCGATTTTTTGTTTATCATGCAGTGTAACAGGTCTGTGCTGTGGATAGTTATCTTTGTGTATAGGGACAATAAGACTGAAAGGGTGTGTGCTAAGTTAGGTGCCTATACTTAAAATCGTAGCCACACGCCTATTTATTTCCCATGGTTTTATATTTATTCAAATATTATATTTAAATACCACAACCATGGTATTAAAAGCCGCTTGTATTCAGCATATGTACTTCCTATGTGCGTCTCGGCCGTCGGAGTACTGTATCTACAGGTCGAGCGCTACCCTCGGCGCAGACCCCTATATTAATTAAGTACATCCATATACAACCAACTCCAGACCATTAATATCCGAGGAGCAAGTATGACGCCGCATACATGGCTGCAATGTTACCTTCCCCAACCTTCCCTGGTTGTTATGTGCTGTTATATAAGCATGACAGCCTTTTCACCGCCCCCCTAAACACCAGTTGCGCAAACACAACTTGACCAGCCCTCCGTAACCGGTAACCCGAATGTTTTCTGCGCCGTGGACGAATGACAAATGAAAACCGTCGCTATACGCGCTAATATGTATAAATGAGAGATCCTAAGGGATTCGTATTGAAGATTAAAGAATTCGAGCAGGCTTCCCTACTGCCCGTTCGTAATGGGTTCCATGGGTCGACGAGGTGAGAGGTGACGGCCGGCACGAGACTCCCGCGACACGGGCCGGCTATCAGAAGACTTGCTGTATATTTTTGAATT
Organism: Pseudogymnoascus sp. VKM F-4513 (FW-928); assembly: GCA_000750755.1. Taxonomy (NCBI): domain Eukaryota; kingdom Fungi; phylum Ascomycota; class Leotiomycetes; order Thelebolales; family Thelebolaceae; genus Pseudogymnoascus; species Pseudogymnoascus sp. VKM F-4513 (FW-928). The sequence goes on from JPJW01001864.1 coordinate 30,089, forward strand.
TGAAAGGTGATTTGTTCCTGTAGGGGCAGTACCCGACGATGTTAAGTCAGTATTTTCAGTGGTGCCATTAGCAGCACCACTAGTAGTCGGACCATCGCTAGTCGGACTGTTTTGTGGCGACAGTCCCGGTTCCGGCTCTTCAAGTATAGTTCCGAACTTTTTGAGGACTTGCTTAAGAGCAGGACGTCGAATGGGCTTGCTGAGGAACATATCCATCCCGGAGTCCATGCATTCCTGGACGTTGCTCTCCTCTGAAAATGCCGTCAATGCGACAATCGGTGCAGAATAACCCATTTGACGTATCAGTCTAGTACTCTGCAGGCCATCGAGGTTCGGCATCTAGGTTTGTTAGCAAGCGACATTTAATGGAGATTGGAATCGTACCTGAATATCCATAAAGATAAGGTTGAACTGAAGCCCTTCCTCCATGCTGGCTTTCACCTTCTCATATGCTTCCTGGCCATCCTTTGCCACGGTCACATCGTAGATATCCTCAAGTTTTAGCATGCTATATATTGTTAGTTGTGGTATTTCGAGGTCGACTAGATGCATATACATACCGAAGAACAACTTCCTGGTTCACCAGGTTATCTTCTGCAACTAAGACACGGATCTTGCCCGATCCAGGCTTGGTCGCGACGCGGTTTAGGATGGCGAGCTGGTCATCCGTGGCGCCATCCCCAGAAGCTGCCGACGCAAAGAACGGCTGGCTAAGTCCAACCAGTCTAGGCTGAATATCTTTTTCAACGGCGGCAGCTTGACTGCTAGTGTTGTTTGTGACACTTTGTGCCTGCATCTCAAGCGACAGCCTTGCCATTCTGGAATCTTCCCGTGAAGTTACACTTGGTGTCCGAGACCCCCCAGCGTTTGAACTAGTCGTGCTGGACGTCCGCTCCCCAACAAACTTTAGGGGAATCCTCATATTGAATGTAGTGCCCTGACCTTCGCCCGTATTTTCCAAGGTGATGGTGCCGCCCATCAGCCCAGCGAGTTGATGGCAAATACTAAGCCCCAATCCAGTGCCGCCATATTTTCTGCTGAGACCCAGGTCACCTTGAACGAATGGCTCAAAGACGCGGTCTTGGATACTACTAGGAATGCCTGGGCCTGTATCCTCAACCTCGAACTCGAATATGAGCGTTTTTGTGTTTGCTGGTGGGGGCGTGGGAGACCGTTCGCGGGCTTGAGCATGGCTCAACGCCGCCTTTGGATCCATAGGGTTGATGAGGAGAGCAGTACCAATGGCCTTGCTCGGGCTAGACGGTAGTCTCGATGTTGTTGACGCGTTTGATCCGGAACCTGAACCAACTCGGTGCCGTTGTCTTGATGAGCGTTGTACCGATCCTTGCTTCGAGGCCAGTGAGCCTTTTCTGCTCACATTGGCTTCTGCGTCCTTTTCGCCTATGCATTTGATCCTTACCATGACCTTGCCACCAGCCGGGGTGAACTTCAAACTGTTGCTGACCAGATTGATGAGCACTTGTAGTATGCGGTGCTGATCCCCCCATAACCTCATGTCCTTCAATCTACCGGTCCCATTTGGTCCCACGGCAGGCTGAACTTTCTTTGGTCTTGTCAGGGCCGTTTTGGAACCAATATCGCCGTGTTCGGCACCAATGAAGTGGACAGCAAACTTGATATTTGCTTCCTTGACTTGCTTGTCGAAAATTGTCACAACCTGGGATTTGATATCGGAAAGAACGAACTCTTTCTCTTCGATAGTGATTGACTGACCAATTTGGTTTTTGCTGAATGTTAACAGATCGTTGAGCAGATGCAGTAAAAGATCCCCTGACTTGTACACAACCTGAAGAGATCGCTTGATGCTAGGTAAGTCGTCTTCTCCCATACAGACGGCGCACATGCCTAGAATTCCATTCAGTGGCGTTTTCAACTCATGCGATATGTTTGCAATGAATAGGGTTTTGCTTTCATTCGCCGCCTCAGCTGCCTTTTTGCTTATCTCCAACTCTCGAGTTCGCTCCGCCACTCTTTCCTCAAGCTTCGTGTACTGTGTCATGAGTTCGTCGGACATTTCGTTGAAAGTGCGGGTGAGCTCCGTCAACTCATCAGTAATGAGATGTCTGGGATCAAGCACCTTTCCGGGGACCTTGAACTCCCGACGACGTTCTTCTTCGGTCTTCTCTTCTTTGGTTTTTCGGTGTTTGCCTTGCACAAAGCGTCTCATGCGTACTAAAAAGCCCTTGCCACGTTTCGATGTCTTGCTCGACGACTGCGTGTTTGCCGTTTCTTCATCGCCCGGCTGATCTTCGCCATCGATGGATATCTCTGACCCGATGCTATTCCGCGGTGTATACCCAGGGGGCGCCACCGACTTCTCAGTAGCCTCTTTCAATCTCGTAATCGGTAGGACGCTGTAATGAGCAGTTGGAACGACAACAATTAAAATGAGGCCAATAGTTCCAAAGATACAGCCAAGGAGTATATTGCGCAATTTCTCGACTGGAGCAAATGCCTCCTCCTTGGTCTCCTCCACAATCAAAACCCAGTCGACCATGTTGCTCTTAGGACGCGCATATCCAACAGCAACCTCGACTCCTTGCTCGTTTATGGTCTTCAAGTTGCTGCCAGCGTTGTTGATTTGGGAGTTGTTTCTGCTAAACACCTCAAGCGCTACTGGGTACTGGGTCAAATTGAATTGAGAGCTGTAATTCGTATAGGAGTTGTGCATAGTATGCCGATCGGTCTGGTTCTCGATTGGTATAGGCGGGAATATAAACTGCATTGGCTGCTCGCCAATAGTGGTCCTATTTGGCGTGTGGCCTTCGTTGACCGGCCGCTTCGATTGAGGAAACTTGTTTATTTCGTTTGCTGGGCCCAAAAGTAGAACCATCCCGGTGTGATCTAAGCCCTCCCTCGAATCCTGGACACTGAACAGTCGAGTGGATTCGGCAACTACAGTCATGTAGCCCAGAATTTCTGTTTTCGAGGTGCTGTTGAAAATCGGCAACGTCATAGACACCAAGGAAAATGTTTCGTTGACTTGGAAAGGGCCGAGTAGCATAGCAGTTGGCGAGTTCAGGTTGTATTTCTGGAACGCTTTGGCCGTGACGGATACCTTGCCATCTATAGTCGAGGTAGAGTATGTGACTGATGGGTACAGTGACGGAGGAAACCCAGGGGCTCCATCCGGTGTCTTGTCGCCAAGTTTGATGTGCTGCGGTACTTGTTAGCTATTATCGTGCCTACAGGAGGCAGGAAATTCTCACCGTGCCGTTTGGATATTGCATTGGGAGTTCAAGATCCACGGCGCCAGCGGCCGTGACGTTTAGCAGCCCATGGGGTTCTCCAGTCCCATCCTTTGAGTATATCCTCACTTGGAGTAGCTGCGAGTAGCCGGTACTAGCAACAGCTGCCTGGATATCGGCCTCTGCTAGATTCCAGCTGGACTCACTGTTGTCGTTATGGTAGAACCTCTTTAGTGAATTTTGTATCTCTATCCGAGTCACTATAGTTCTGCAGGTCGACTCGACGAGTTGTAGGTTGGAGGCGACTTGCGCTGCCTTGAGAGATGCAGTCAAGGACAAGCTTTGTGATCTGGGATGTATGAGTAATGCTCGCAACCAGCAACGGATTCGATTGGCTTACTTGATACTGATAACGAAGTTGTAGTTATTTATCCACTATTCACACCGTCAGAACAAGCGTCTCCCGGCGGCGCGATCGGCGCATAACTCACTGTTGAAATGGACACAGCCGCCAGTGCCAGAAAAGCCGTCAGCAGGACCAGCAGCGCAAGCTGCAGGCGAATTGGTATGCGCATGGCTTGCTACTCGGAATCCTTTTGTTTGTGCCCGTGGACTTCGAAGTTTGTGGGTCTTCACCCTCCTCCCCTCCCCTTCCCCCTCCGAGCAGCCGCAATTCGAGGAAAGAACTGGGCCAGTATGGAGTGATTGCTGCGGCGGCCGGTACTATTTGTACTATAAGATCATGTCGCTGATTTTCCCCAGCAGCTACGGCGATGGCTGCGTCGGGCTGTGTTTTTTTTTGGCGAGTCGCGGAGGGTTTCGAGGCGCGTCGGTGGACAAAATGGGCGGCTTAGTTGATGGGTATGTCTTTGCAAAGTCGGAGTGGTGAGAGAGTGGACGAGCGAGTGGACGAGCGAGGGTCCGAATTTACCTGGCGCATTGCAGATGGAGTTTTGAGGTCGACGGAAACACGGGCAGGGATACGAGGCTCAACACTGGCTGAGGCTGGACCTGGACCCTTTTACGGGACGGAGAAAGCCGAGCGGGAGGGGAATTTTAGATAGTTCAGGGTCTAGCGTCGTCTGAACAACAGTCGTCTGAAGTGGAGGATGCACGTGATGTATTTATTGTATAGTCACGTGTACACGATGACAGAAACTGTCCTGTCCTTGAACGATCCCAGTGAAAGCTGGGGCTTTTCTGTGGCTGTCGACTAATGACGGAGAGGAAGAAGCCGTAATGTGCATAATTCTGAAAATGTGCTTTTATGAAAGGTGGACATCACGAAACCCCCACTCTGGCGTCAGGCATCAACATTTGGGCTGGTTAGGCTGACTAGCTCCGGAAAAACCAGCAAGAAAGCAGCACTGGTTTATAGTCCACGCTAAGCCACTTCCTTCCAACAAATACCACTTCTTTGATGGTCTAACGGTCATGATTTCCGCTTGTCATTCGACAAAGCGCGGGAGACCGGGGTTCGACTCCCCGTCAGAGAGTAACCTGTCTCTCTGAGCTCATGCTCAGATATATTTTTTGTATTTTTTTTTTTCTTTTTCTTTTGTATATATATATATATATAAACACCTCGTTCTTTACGACTACGTGTTTATATCTCTAGCAAGAAGTCGTAGATCAGAGAGAAGTCAATTAACCTAGTTCTGCTGTGTATTGAAGATCAGAATATAATTGTTTACTCTGTTTATTTGTTTTATCTGTGTGTCCCTGACGAAATAACTCCCAATCCCCATCAAACGCGGGTATATCACTGTTTCGTCTCAGTCCCCTCCTCTTTCCCCCTCTATCGCGGCAATTTAATTCGTGATATCACATCTCAGGGTCCTAGCAACGCTCAAAACCGCATCTAAACACGACAACAGCGCGTCTGTTTCGTGACATCTCTCTGACAACTCAAGCGAGACGAGCCGATGCCTTCTAGTTCGTGTTCTGGTGATGATCTCTTCCACGCGACCGGCATCAACGAATTGTTTCAACCGCCAACGATTGGCCCGGACGCAACGGCACCGAAACAAACTCTTGGCCATCCCCTGCCTGCCAATCGTTCGGGAAGCTCAAGCCCCAACTCCCCGCATACAGCCACCTTCGTTTCAACTCTTCCAGCCATACAGCGGCCCCGTCGCCGTCTGTCGCGTCTAAAATGCGCATCGCGACCGCGACATAGTCGCGTTCTTGTGCAGCAACGCCATGCATCTCTGTCCATCTATGTGCATCCCCATCATCCTCCTGCCCTGCACCTGCATTCTGGTCACCGTTCACCACGATAATGACTCACTCTCATCATGGCGATCTGTGGAATCTCTCCCTTTCGCTCTGTTTTCGAGCCATTTTCGTGATCTGCCCTCTGCGCGATCGCGAGGTGAGGCGGCGCACGAATATAACGAAGGTAGGTGGCTGGTCCGGTAGGTCCTTCCTCTTGTGCTCCTTCTCACTCAGATTATCCCCATCGCCTTCATTGCTGTTGTTGACCAACTCAATGAGAATCTTCTTATCCTACATTGCGCTGTATTCTTGATCACACTCTATGCATTTCTAGTTGACAATCTCCACTCTTCGAATCTCTCTGATTCTACATTCTTATATCACTTTGAAACTCCCACCATTGGCCTCACTTTGGGCCGACCTGTTTCTTGGCCATGGCCTCTTCCAACCCCCTCTTCTTTCAGCTATGGCGGGATGAGAAGATTCGTCGCCAGCTGCTGTCTAACTTGGACGACGACAGCCTCTGTGCTCTCCGCCTCACAAGCACGGCGTGCTCAAACATCGTCACAAGAACTCTCTTTGCCCAGGTTCATCTGACCTTCACCCCGAGCGCACTGTCGCGGCCTTCTCGCATGGAGGCATTAGCCCGCATCGGTCACCATGTCGGCCACCTGACCTTCTCAATGCCACACACGGAGTCTACCTTTCTTCCTCCGCTTCTGAACCCCGTTACTGGCCGAGAAGTCAACTTTCTCTACACACCACATACATCGCTTGCCTCGGAGACCGAGAGACCCAAATATGGTACGCACGAGCTGGGAGACTATCTCACCCAGCAGTACCCTCCAATCTTCCATGCAGCGACAAACGTTCCTGCGTTCATCCGTGCATTAGCTTGCATGCCCAACATCCACCACCTCAGTGTCTCGTGTCCTGGCCAGGAACCATGTCAGCGATACCGTCGCTCCGCCGTAGACTATGCGCTCATCAGTCTGCGGATTGCTATTGAACGCGCTGGCCTGACCCAACTCGAGAAGCTCTCACTGGCGGTTCACCCCGCTGCATTGCTGTACTTGCACCCGACGCCAAACTTTGGTGCGTCACCATCTGGTCTCCGCCGCTGGCGACAGATCCGAAACCTGAAGATGTCGATTGATTCCTGGACATTCGAAAATTCGCGTGCAGACCATCTGAAGCTACTAACAAACTACATCCGCACATTCTCTGGTAGTCTTGAGAAGCTCACCTTCCATTGGTACGGTCAACGCGGCCCCTGTCCATTGACCCTCAATGACTCGAGCCGTCCATCGTCTCCTAGCTCGGCTACAAAGCTTTTCGCTGAGATCACGTCGCCAATGTCACCTCTTCCCGAAACTCCACCTCCTCCGCCACTTCACTTCCCTCACCTACGTCGCCTGTTTGTGAGGAATGCATGGGTTGCTGCCGAGCAAGTGTCTTCTCTCGTCAGTAAGCACGGCTCAAGCCTCCGGACCATCGATTTCGATAACGTGACCCTGACTTCTGGGTCGTGGGACGAGGCTCTGGCGCCGCTGAATGATTTAGCAACCAAGGAGGGAATCTGGGAAGCTCGACACAGTGGCTCGAGCTCTGGGGGTGGTTTTGGCTCCCAGCCACGAAGCCACATGGATGACGACGTGTTTGACAATTCTAGCTTCCGCAACAGCTCTGGTCTCTTTGTGCGTGGTGAGCTCGGTACAGCTCCATGCAATACCCATCTACATAAACGCGTTCGAAAACGTCGTCGTGCGCACCGCCGCGCAGCTACCCCATCGCCACCACCGACACTCCGCCACCAGGCTTCTTCTCTCCTCGACCGCCTCAAGCATAGTGCCATGGAAGCTTCGCAGAGCAACTTCTTTTCCCGCTTCATTCATAGCGAGTATAGCTCGAGCACCCTTGGCCTCGCCATCTCAGAACCTGTCTCAAGGTCGCCACTGCACAACCGCGAGATGCCCCCGGTTCCAGAACAGATCTCGCGGTCGCCTTCACATAACCGGGAAATACCTCCAATCCCCGAGCAACCATCTGTGCCGGAACTGTCACAGCCTTCCGTCGTACTGCAGCCGGCTACGTATACACCACCTACAAGGCTTGCCACACCCCCGCGCCCAGTGACGCCGGTTAAACGCTTGTCGCCGCTCCTGCCAGCGACGACATTCGTACCTGAAGGGAAAACCCCATCACCAAAGCACGTACACCCACTGAGACGCTCCCCACCGGAATCTGCATCGACCCAGTCCCCTAGCAGACACCGCCAGTCTCCGGCATCGCCACCTGCCAAGCGCTCCCCACACACACCTGATCCTCCTCATACACCCTGGCCTTCCGCCATGGCACTTAAGCCTCAGCCATTGAACCCGGCTGTGCGAGGCGTGCAGCGTAATCTCCAGCTCGAGACTCAGCACCAGGACCTTGCAGACGACGCCGAAAAGCGCATCCAAACACTTCGCCAGGGACGCGAGGCTATCCTGCAACGTCTCGGGAAGCAGTTTACTGCGAGGAGCTCTGCTGCTACATCCTCTGGCGACGCACAGGTGCAGAGAGAAGTGAAGTTGAATATGATGACTGGTGGGGCGGGTGTGAGGGCAATTGGGGATGGGATGAGCATGGGCATGGGCATGCAGAAGGGGATGATGGTCCCGTTGATGATTTTTAGGTAGGTAGTGTGTGCCTGTTGTTTGCTGGTTTTGGTGGGTGTTGGTGGGTGTTTGGGTATACGGTGGTTACACTGCGCAAGCAGGAGGATTTAGGGGCAGGGGTTAAGGGGACTGGTCTATCATTTATGTGTTTTATTCTGTTGTTCTATGGTGTGAAGTACGATCACGTAAGGTATGAGCTGGATGAGATGACGGGATGGTTTACGACTATCAGACGACGTTCGCTTCATGCTTTTATGATGCCACGACTTATTTATTATATTACCAATATTATTTGTTCTATTTACTATCCAAGTGGCGCATCCTCCGTATTTTGAGGTTCAAACTACTAAAGCCAAAACCATGACTCTCTGGCAACTATAATTTCTAATTTTACACACTCGACTTCGCCATCGGGTCAAACTGGCGAAGCTGAGTGGACCAGCCGGGGAACAAAACTTGGTGGCTACGGACACATGCTATTTCAGGGAAATCCATCTTCAAGCCCACCCCCGTTCCCCTCAATTGGAAGAGGTGGAATTATAGCCTAAGTACCGAATACAATCAAACAATGGCAGCACCATACTTTATAATTCACCTATGAAATTACCCGATCGGTAGTTTGAAAAAGTGCGGGGTACCCCATGTAGATTGAGCTCATGTCTTTGACCTTTTGATAATTAGCCAAGGTAGGTTGTCTGCGTTTCAAGATCCCAAGATCGTGATTACCCGGCAGTTCGGTCGTGCCCTCGGCACCCGCCGCGCTACCGAGACAGCAAGCAACGGAGACATCAAATGAGATGATTGCAATATTCAAAGTATATCATGCCTGAAATAAAAGCCGTATTACGGACTAATGATAGAGTCAATGCCGTCATTAGGCTGTGTTTATCCATCTTGGCAGGACTTTATTCAGGCAACAAACGACCATTTATCATTATGATCGCCCTTATATTTGCTCCATCTTGGCAGGACTCTATACAGGCAACGAGCGACCATTTATCACTCTGATCGCCCTTATATTTGCTCCATCTTGTCATCGGGCGTATGTTGCAGTCCTTAAAGATATTTGCCTAATATAAGCTGTCTTTCTTGGCTTATAGGTTTCATATATAGGTATGAGGTATTATACTCAGCAGTTGACGATGCGAGTACAATAGAACCTCGGTATCCTATGCCCGCCCTTTCTACGCAATTTAACACTCTATACGGTAGTTCATTTAATGCCGTACGACAGGTCTTATTTAGCCAGGTAATTAATGTTTAGCTTTACCCCAGATCAAGTTGTATCTCCGTACAAACATTGGCATCGATCGATTTGTAGCAGAGGGACATCTATATAAACCCCCTTTATCAGCACTGTTTCCCTCGGTAGAATCTCCTCACCAGCTGTATCTTTACAACCAAGGCAATAGCTATCAAAACTATAAGCCATTGTTCTCTTTGTCAGCCAAGACTAAACAACCAAACATGAAATCAACTAGCTACCTTCTCGGCTCTGCCATTGCAGCAGCAGCTTCCGTAGCGGCTCAAGGAAGCGGGCCGTATCCAGCTGTAAGTAGAGATCTAATTGCCTAGCTTAAACCTGGTTGGTTATAGTGTGACTAACTTGGCCGCTGTATTCTTACTTATAGTCTCGATACACGGAAGACACTCTCTCAGACCACACATTCTACATGCCTACGGATTCACAGGCCAATGTATCTCTGCCTCTCCTCGTTTGGGGTAATGGTGCCTGTTCGAATGATGGAACCGCCTTCGAAGGCTTTCTCACCAACATTGCGTCGTATGGATATCTCGTGGTTGCCAACGGGCCGCCAGGGGGTAGCGGCTCATCGACCGCTGATATGCTAGGTGCCGCCGTTTCATGGGTGAGCGACAGCATCGGAACAAATGAGAAATATGCATCTGTGGATATCTCCAAGGTTGCAGCTGCGGGACAGAGCTGTGGTGGAATAGAGGCATATTCGCTGCGCAATGATGACAGGGTCAGCCTCCTTGGTATCTTCAACTCGGGCTTCTTGCCAGATACGGCAGAGGGCCCGGACACAATCGGCGACGTGCACAAGCCTACATTTTACTTCCTCGGAGGCTCGGAGGATATTGCATACGAGAATGTAAGTATACGCTCTCCCCTCTTTTGACATTATATTCCAAGGTGTCGGACCGCGGGCGCTTACCTTGGATGCATAGGGCGAGAGAGATTACCATGCCCTGACAGGCGTGCCAAAATGGGTAGGAAACTTCCCCGTCGGCCACGGAGGGACTTACTGGGATGTGGATGGGGGTGCCTTTGGCGTCGCTGCTGTCAGTTGGCTAGAGTGGGGGCTCAAGGGTGATACAGCAGCTGCCGAGTTCTTCACCGCTGGAGGTGCGGAGGCAAATGGATGGATTGAGGTAGAGAGCGAAGGTCTGGATGGCTTGCTCTCCTAGGCCCGTGATTTCGTCCGTATTGTATCTTCTGTGGTCGCTGATTGAGGTATATCTGTTGGTTATTGTGCCTGTTGATAAGGTTGTTGGTTTGGAATTTAAATATACTGCCAAAAAAAGAACAAAACAAAATATTCATCTGATAATTATTATCATTAACAAATAATCCCACCATATCTATTAACAACATTAGTTCACTTCCAACTTCCAATTCTTAAACTCCACCACCAGCTTCCCCCTCCCATTTCTCTCCGTCGTCGGCGTCGCAGAATATACACCAACCCAAACCTCCTGCTCCTTCTCACTCAATACCCACGTCACCTCACGCAACGGAATCCTCTTCTCACCATCAAGAACATAAATCCACAGAGTCCCTTCTTTCGTATCCCTCTCCATCTCAAGCGTCACCTCCTTACCCCCCTTGATGCCAGCTTGCACCAAACTCCAATCCGCCCAGTTGTCTTTCGCAACGGTAGACACGTACACCTCCCCCGAGTAGAACTCAACGCCGGTCTTAATCCATTTCCCCGCCTGCCCCTCCACCGCAGAAGGGAGAATGAAGACTAGCCCGCCCTGGTCATACAGCGTGCCCCAGTCCGCGGTGACGGTCACGCGCGCGCGCTGGAACTTGGAGAGGGGGATGGTCTTGTAGATGATGGGCGCGTTGAAGGTGGTTACTTCGGGGGGACCGGGCTTGCTCCAGATGTCGGTTGGGTAGTCGGGCGAGATGGTGAAGGAGTTGGAGGAGGGAGATGGGGTGGCGCCATCGAAGTATGCGGATTTGAAGGGTTGGTCTGCCATGGCTAATGAGGTTGTGATAATTTGTACTGCCGTTGGGTTGGGAGGGATGGATTTTGGAGGGAGGAGATGGGGGGAGAAGGGCGGTATTTATAACCTCCAGCAGTTTCAATCAATGCATCTAATTACCTGGTTTTGGTCTTTGGAATGCAGCATGTCTGGTTGTGATGTGAAAGTGCACGAATAGCTGACGTTATTCGTACCCCGCAGCGCCGCGGAGCCCCGGACCGAGACCGATAAGTATGGTGGAAGGACGTATCGTCGGGTTCGAACCGACAGTGTGGACCCGAAGATTATGCGTCAGAACGTCGAATCGCCAGAACAGCAACAATCCCAAAACAGCAATTCGCCGGTAGGGTTTAGTCTTAAGTTCTCAATCTCCATGACAATATTCAAGTTTGTACTTTGGATGATGTGAGCACGTGATATTATTGATGAGCAAGGACAACGGCTTTAGTTTATAATAGAATTGTTCATTCCAAATCTTGGCTAGAATACATAAGGAGGTGCTAACATTCGCTCTTCGCAGCGGTACAATGGAAACCAGTACGCTCACTCTGACTTGCAGTAACTATCCCTCCAGCAAACATAAAAAAAAAACTTCTCTACAACAGCAGACCACCTCCCAAGAAGCATCCAATGGCAACCATGCCGGCGTATGCGACCTTGAAATCGATAGGGGCAACAAGTCCGCTAGCAGCAGCCTCAGAGGTCTCTCCCTCTGGGGACTCGCCAGTGGAGGTTCCAGTTCCGCTTCCCGAGGCAGTGGTTCCCTCAGACGAGACACCGTCACCTCCGGAGGTCTGGGAACCAGCTCCCTTCAAGCCAGGGCCCTTTCCAACATCGGCCTTCATGTACTCGAGAGCCTTCTTAGGGATAGTGGGGAGGTCGGCAGTGGTAACGTTCCAGACCGACGACTTGGCTGGGCACTTGGAAGCCTTGCTCTTACCGGATTTGTATCCACCGTCTCCGGTAGGGGCCTTGGTCTTGGAGAAAGCCTTCTTGAGGTAGTTGAAGCCAGAGAGCTCGGAGACAGTCTTGGTGTCCTTGATCTTGACGAGTCCGTAGCCGGAGCCCTCCTCGGAGTACTCGTAAGCAAGACCTCCAGAGTAGACACCGGTCATCTTTTCGCTGTACAGGGACTCGACCTCCTCGAATGTACGTGGGCCAGGCTCGATGCAACCGTACTCGGACAGGAAGATGGGGAGACCGTAGTCGGTGAAGTTCTTGACCTTCTGGTCCCATCCGGCACCGGTGAAGGTGTTGGGGGAACACCACGAGTAGTCGTTGAAGGCGAAGAAATCGCTGCGCTCATCGTCAGAGCCGCAGTTCATGTACTCAGCCATCTCCATGCGGTTCTCGGAAACATCAGCGGCGGAGTATCCGACGGGGATCTTGCGGAGACCCTTGGCCTTGATGTAGGCGCGCATATCTCTGGTGGTGGCCTTGACGTATGGGGCAGCGTTGGTGGTGGTGCCATCGTTGATGACTTCCTGTAGGATTGTTAGCACGGATCGACTAATCATCTGCGCAGAGAGAACGTACGTTGCCACTGAAGAAGGCGAGGGTGTTGGAGTACTTGGCGAACTCATCAATGGTAGCGAAGAGAGACTGCAGGTAGACAGCGTTGTAAGATGGCAGGGGGTCGGCACGGTTCAGGGAGTATTTTGGCGTGCTGGCGTCCAAGACCAGGTAGATACCGGCATCGGCGAGGAGACCCATGCAGGTGGTGTGGTCCTTGGTGTTGTCGACAGTGTAGACACGGACGACGTTGGCTCCCAGCTTCTTGAACTCGGCGATATCACGCTTGCAGATAACCTCGTCTGCGAGAGGGTCCTCGGACTTGGAAGATCCACCGGGCTGGTAATCGATACCACGGATGTAGAAGCGCTCGCTGCCCTTGAAGAAGGCGTTACCCTTGACGGTGATGGGCTCCAGGTTGGCTCTTGGGCCGAGGTTGTTGGGGGAGGTGTTGGGAGCAGCAAGGACGCTGGTGGCAAAGGCCAACGCGGCCATGGTGAAAGACTTCATCTTGATGATTTTGTGATGAAAAGAGGTTGGATTTTGGGGGTTAAATGGGATTGATTTTGTTGCGAGTTTTTGCACGAGCCCGAAAGGAGTGAGGGTCGGCGAGGGTGAATTAAAAGACGTAAACAAGACACGAAGACCACAACGAATGAGTTGGCCAGGTGCTAAAAGAAAGAGAACGAGTGAAAGACGAGCAAAAAAGACGCTCGAATGTCGGAAGAGTGGTTTGAGGAGAAGAATCAAAGAAGGGTCAAGGGAAAATGGGGGACGTCACCGTTATAACGTGCCGCCAGAGCGCAGGAGGAGGAGACAAGAGAGGAGACCTTTGACTAGACCTTGCTAGAGGAGTGGGAGCTGGGAGCAACCTCTCAGGAGGTGGAAGTACCCATCAACTAAGAAATGTGTAGCAGTCTTTGTACTGTCTACAGTCGTGATTTGTCTGTTTTGTCACATTCCCATAGTATTCGTACCATGACAAGGCGAGTTGCAGGAAGAGAGCACGACAACAAACCTGTATTCTGTACTCGAACATGTCTGGGAGGTACATCCAAGCCAGGAACTGGAACACTACTGCCCCATACTTTTGGATCCACTGCGGGATCGATCGGTGGTGGTGTAGTCGGTGTGTAGTCGGGGATCGTCCAAGCGCCAATAGGGCAGTAAATTGGGAGTAGCCGTGGGAAGTTATGAGTATGTCGGTCGCAATGGGGAAAGGAAATGGGGCTGTGGAAGAGATGGAGAGAGAAGAGCATGAGATCGGGGAAAGGGCCACTTAACTCCTACGTCTCTATACGGCTTCAACATCGCTGCAACATCGCGACAACATTCAGACGCGTGCGGCAGGAGAGAACGCGCGTGGTAGACTTCCAGAGTACGAGTACTCGTCCCGTGCTTGCTGTACGCAGGTATGCATGTGTTGTCGCACATCGTGCTGCAGAACACCACCGAAAAGACCAGTAGAGCACATCACAGCAGAGTAACTGTACAGTACTGTCTTGGAGCGACATGTTCTTCGCCACTTGTAGACTTGCACTGCCCCCCCCCCTTAGGTTTGTGTTTTGGAATGTCGGGATGTTTTGGTGGTGGTGTGGTGGTGGAAGACCTGGGATTGACCTTGGATTGACCTCGGATTGTCCTTGGTAGATTCCCGGATATGGATGATGTGGGCGTTTATCAAGGAAATCATCATTTCCCCTGTCTCCATGGCTCCATCTGTCTCCATCCGCGCGCGTCTCTAGCGCGCACTCTACTAGAGTACTCACAGTAACAACCAAGCGAGATCGACGATCTCAGAGCGCCACTGATGCTTAGCTGTGTTCCAACGACGACCCGCTCCTTCACTATGCTCCATCCTTCTCCACCACCACTCCACACTCCACTTGGCGATGTGGTCTATGTGTGCCCCGAGTGGCTAGGTCTCGCTGCTCTCCAGGTACGCTCTGGGTACGCCCCAGGTATCAGAGTTACAGATTGCGATGGCTGATTGGATACACCAGAAACACATTTGATCTCAAACAAGCCAACTCGACTGACGATGCTAATTCAGGCCGTTATGGGGATTTACGAGATCGGCAGGCACTGGGGTCGGCTCCGTCGTGACATCACTTTTGCGAGGGTCAGTTGTTACTACATACGGTAGGGGTCAACGGTCAACCACATAGGATGGACGGTAAGAGATGGGCACTTGGGATGGAACGGAGTATTATACAAAAACTGATTTGTTATGGACTGACTGTGCTGAAGTGTGTGAACCCTTACATACAGTACTCTACTTCCAACGCACAACGCTACGCTCTATCTCGCTCCTGATAACAACAAAAAGACGTCCAATCCTATACAAGCTGTACATAGTTTGCCGGGACGCTTTTGGTAACCCCTCCCCGCTCCACCTCCGACCACCCATCCCCTGGGTCCTCCTTGATGAGGACGAACCTATCGCCCTCCAGCATGTTGTGCTCCGCGTCGCTCTGAGCGGTATAGTCGTAGAGAGCCTCAACATAGCGAAGCTTTCTCGCGCCGCGTTTAGGGGCTACCGCTGGACCCTGCTTCTTGCTCACACTGCCGGCTACCGACGATCCCGAGTTGGAGTATGTGGATGCAGGGCGCGCTGTCGATGGAACAGGGGATGGCGAAGGCATCATTTCCAGGTATGATCCTGGAACGAGCCCTTCTTTGTATCCCGACTTGACCTTCACCCACCCAGAGCCATCTATTACAGGTCAGCGTAAATCCCACAGAAGCAATCAAACAAACAAACATACCATCCGGTTCGGTGACCGTCACCTCATCTCCCTCAGAAACAGAGATCTCGCCTTCACCGCTCGCGTCGTAAGCGTAGAGCATCTTCCCTCTTGGCTCTGATGATCGCGCCCCTAGCCCGCCCGATGCCCCATTCGCACTGCTCCCTGGCAGCTCACTGATATAGCTCGTCGGGGGAGGCGCAACGATGCGCGCCTTGCGTAATGTCCCCGCCGGCTTTGAGGTTCTATCTGGTACCTGAGGTTCTGTCGGTGATTGCGGGCCTCCTCTAGTCATGGAGCGATTCGCGCTCGCTGCATATCCGGAACTCAGCGAGTTCATCGTGTTGGACCTACTGAGTGGCGCTGGTAATTCGGGAGGCATATCACCATTCCCGGCCACCGGAGCGGCACTTCCATGACCCGCGCCCTCTTGCCTACTTGCCTTGAGCTTCTTCTTCTCATCTTTGGTCTGCTCCCCGGGGCACTCGGCGGGCACCTTCATTTCGCACTTGCTGTGGCACGTGTACCCACAATCGCGGCAGTCGAAGCCCTTTGCTGAAAGGCCCCAAATCCTCTCCCCGCAGAGATCGCAGTTTGTCGGAATCTTGAACGTCTGTGATTTGAAGTTGTGGTTCTTCGCTCCTATCGTAAGGTCACCAATAGTAGTCGTAATCGTGGTTGTTTCGACCTCGACATTTAGCCTCTTGTGGTCAGAATCGTGGAGTTGCTCTTGCGCTATGAGCAGTTGAGACCAGACCACAACCTCGTCCCTCTTATCCTTGCCCTCTCGAATAGACTGCTGGATCCGCTTCAATCCTTCCACCTCCTTTCTCCTCATGTCAACCTCTCTGCGTAGATCTCCCAACTGGCTCTTGCTCTTGTTGAGCATATTCCGTAAGAAGACCTTTGCGGGCTCGTCGACAATCATGGAGTCATCGTCGTGCCATACCGGGCTGGGCTCGAATCCCTTATTGACCGGCTCTTGCCAGGGCGCAGCATTGTGCCGGACAAACATCATGGTGTCCAACGTGGGGAGGTTTCTCGGTATTTCCGTTGCCAGGTAATTGATGATATCTGTACTCCTCTTCATCATCCCTAGCTCCAACGACGCAGCTAGAGACCACAGCCCGTTTAGCTTTACCGTTCGAGACTCGTTCAAATCCTGAAGGCCGTCTAGTAAATCCGGAACATACTCATGATAGTACATTTCTTTTTGCTTGTTTGTCGCTTTGATGGCGATTAGGTATGTGTTTTTGGCATTGTTCATTTCCAGGAGTTGCTGTTGATACGAGTTTTGCGCCTTGGCCTTTGAGTAGTCGAATGCCGATTCTGCCTTCTTGCGTTTGTTCTCAACTTCCTGGCAGGCGGCGTCATATTTGGCCTTGGTCTTCTTCAGGTCGTTGTATGTAGAGTCGCGCTCTTTCTCCAATTTGTCCGCGTAGTCGGCCTGGCGCTTCCGGATATCTTCATACCTGAGCCCGAGATTCCGCAGCGGTTCTGCAACATTGTTGATCAACTCGTTCCCGTATCGATCGTGCTCGGCTGCTCGCGATTCAAGCGTCGTAAGCTGCGTCGTCCACGTTGTGAGAGAGGCACTGAAAGGTCAGCATGATCCAAAACCCAATCGTATAAACCAACCTCTCCAAAGACCCGGGGGTCATTGCTGGCGTATCGCCAACGCTCAGCGACCCGGACTTCTTTGCCTTCTTCTCAAAGTACTTCTTTGCCAGGACATTGAGCTTGGCGGCATACTCCTTCTCGATCACGCTTCGCTCTCGGTAAAATTGCTGTATATCGTCGAGCCACGAGATGCCCTGTGACACCCACGAGTTGACTGGCTTAAACGCATCCTGGACGTGTAAGTGTTGGCGTGGACAAATGGCAATGGGCAATCAAACCTTGAGCTCGGCCCCAAAGCTGGGAGCTATTTGTACATCGGCCATGGCCGGCGGGAGAGAGCTTTAGAGATGCGGTCTGATTTCATGGAGATTTCGAGGCATCCCCTAGTCTCATTGCTGGTGCATGCGTATGCTGGCGATAGTGATACGAAACCCAAAGTGACAGAGTTGATGATGATTACCCCACCAAAACTAGGCGCTGATTGATGGCTGAGGTGTGGCTCATCGGCGTCCTGGGGATTCGGGCCGCCGTCACACCAATTGGTCGTTGGCTTCTAAGCCTCCCGGCAATATATTGTTCCGCGCCTGTTCCTATGACACCGGCGCTATTCCCAATATAGGAATACCAAAAGAAACCCCACCATCCTCGCCAGCTTCAAGAAATACAGGCAGCATTGAATCACTCATTCCCTCCAACCCACATCAACATATTCATTGCGCGTCGAATTTTACCCATACCTGCTACGCCGGTTGATTTTGTTACGACTAACTATCGCGATTTCTGGGTTGAGGGTACCTCGAACCTCACCGCCACCCCACTTCAAAGGACTTGGCAGACTGCCAGTTTCAAAAAGCGCCCACCGCAACAAAGACCTTGTGGATAATCACCAACCTCGAAATGTCGACTCCAGGCTCAGACCCCAAGCCGTCTGGCTCGCTCGCAGATCGAATCTCGCAGCCCCCAAAGAATGCCGACGCGCCAGCAGCCGCTCCCGCCGAGGGCGAAGCCAAGGCAAAGACGTCGTGGGCAGACGAGGTTGCGTCGCCACCAGCCGAATCGCCCAAAGATGCAGACAAGGGACAGGTGGATGGCAGCACAGAGCACCAGGGTGGATCTGCCTTGCTGCCAGCCGGAGAGTACGAGGTGGAAGTGCAACTCAGTGATATCCAAGGCGACACCTCGAGCCCTCTGTACTCTATCAACTCGTTCGAGGAGCTGGGAATGTAAGGAACACTGATAATCTCGCACTTTCACTGCTAACAAACACAGCTCTGAGCAGATTCTGAAGGGCATCTACTCGATGAACTTCAAGAAACCATCCAAGATCCAGGAGAAGGCTCTCCCGCTTCTCCTCGCCAACCCACCATCCAACATGATTGCGCAATCCCAGTCCGGAACCGGCAAAACCGCTGCGTTCGTCCTTACGATTCTTTCTCGTATCGATTATAACTTGAAGCAGCCACAGGCCTTGGTCTTGGCGCCGAGTCGCGAACTTGCTCGCCAGATCGAAGGTGTTATCAGGACCATTGGACAATTCGTTCCCGATCTCGTGGTTCAGGCTGCAGTCCCTGGCGCCGTGGAGAAGGGCAAGAGACTCGAGGGACAGGTGGTTGTAGGCACTCCAGGAACTGTCATGGATTTGATTAAGAGGAGACAATTCGACGTTAGCAAGACCGCCCTTCTGTGCTTGGATGAGGCAGACAACATGCTCGACCAGCAGGGTCTTGGAGATCAATGTCTCCGTGTGAAGCAGTGAGTTCCAGCGTGCATTTTGATTGATTACCTACTAACGTAACAGTCTTCTCCCAAACCTCACTCAGATCCTTCTCTTCTCGGCCACCTTCCCCGAAGAAGTCATGCAATACGCCAGAAAGTTCAGCCCCAAGGCGAACGAGATCAAGCTCAAGCATGAAGAGCTTACCGTGGCCGGAATCAGTCAAATGTTCATGGACTGTCCCTCGGAGGATGGAAAGTACGATATTCTTGTCAAGCTGTACGGGCTCATGACAATTGGATCGTCGATTATTTTCGTCAAGGTAAGTTGTTTGAAGGGTTTAGTGCATGCATTTACTGATACGAATATAGAAACGAGAGACTGCTAGCAGAATCGAAAAGGCCATGATTGCTGATGGTCACCAAGTCGCTGCTCTTCACGGAGCCTTTGAGGGTGCCGAGCGTGACGCCATCATTGACAAGTTCAGATCTGGAGAGGCCAAGATCCTCATCACTACCAACGTTCTCGCCCGTGGAATTGACGTGCAGTCCGTCTCCATGGTCATCAACTACGATATCCCGATGAAGGGCCGCAACGACTCGGAGCCTGATTTCGAGACGTACCTACATCGTATTGGCCGCACTGGGCGATTCGGACGTGTTGGTGTCAGTATCAGTTTCGTGTTTGACAAGACGAGCTTCCTGGCGCTCAAGAAGACGGCGGAGCACTACGGCATCGATTTGATCAAGCTGAACTGGGAGGACTGGGATGAGACGGAGGATATCGTGCAACGCGTCATCAAGTCGAGTCGCGCGGGTACAAACTTCAAGGGCAACTGATTATATGGGAGATTTGATACCAGACAGGATATGAAGAAATGTCATTGAAAAGATGGAGACTGTGGATATGCCTAGTAGTATAGAAATGGCTCTGGTGGTGGTCGGCAGAGGAATGGTGGAAGCGGTCGTCCTGCCGCCGGCGTTTAATGTATAGAGCTGCGTTTTGCGACGGCTCATAGCATGGATCTGATCTGTACTCGAGACAGAATAGCGAGAGTTGGCTTGTTTCCGAATGAACAAGTTTCTACTTTAGATGCCACGTGATGTAGCAATTGTGCTTTGGAGCAATTTACCTGATTCAATGTGAAGATTAGATTAGTGGTGTGAAGTTGAGCTGGACGTCAGTCTGTGCTCGCGTGTCGATGGTGAAACGGTCGAGGGCATGATGAAACCCGCCCCTTAACCTAGTGCTCTAGTTTGGACGAGCGCGAGTCCGTGTGGAGCCATGCGTTGGCGACCCAACATTCTATTTTCGGGTCGCTGAGTGTTGCCACGTGAGACATTCATATTTCTCAGTGTTGCATGTCGATTCGTGGGTCCAGACCAATGTCTCGCGGAGGAGGAAGAGGCATCAGTGTCTGAACGCGGGGGATATTCCCAACTGATACTCACTTCTGTTGCCGACCCCTCCTGGTGGCGGCCGGGGGGGAGAGGGGAGGGAGGGGAAATCTCACAAAGCGCGTCGGGGAAGTCGAGTAATTGGCTCACAGCTCGATGGCAGGCGACCACAGGCGTCAAAACCGGTTCTGGTCGGCTTGAATGGACGGTGAGCGGCCACGACAGCAGTCGAGTAGGCGACAATGCGGTCAGCCTGCACGGGGAGCGTTGATCCGCACTTCGGTTCCTAGGCAGATCGATTGTCGATTGGAAGGGGCACTGGGGAGTGGCTTTGTTGTGGTCACCAACGAGAGGCCGTGGAAGCGGTAGAGGCGGCTCGATGGTAGGGTGATTGGACTATCGCGCTGCAGGTGCGGGATGGGCATGCCTTGCATGGAAGCGCCGGGAGTCTGAATGGGGAAATGATTGAAGGGTGGATGTGGTGAATGGAGAGGGGAGATGGGGAGGACATGGGGGCGAGAACGAACTGGACCATTTTCCGAACTGTGTACTCCGTACAACCGACAGCCCCGTATGGGTACGGAGCAAGTAGGGAAGAGTTGCACAGCGTGTGGAGTCAGTGGTGTGTACATATCTGGATGCTTTCTTCGTACGGAGGATAAAAAAGGGAAGAAGGGCGAAGGGCATCACGGCATGGATGTCACGAAGGGCATGAGGAAGGCTGTAGCACCTGTAACGGTAACGGGGACCACGAGGGGTCGAGTGCGGGATGAGCATGGATGGAGATATCCAAGTTGTGCGAGGAGAGATACTGTACACTATACGGTAGGTAGATGGAGGTGCAGCGGTTCGTCTTGTCTGATGGCGGTCTGATGTTAGGGAGATAGAGCTGGTACATACGGAGTTGATGTATAGTACAATAGCACACTTACGAACAGCTGTGCATACTCGTACCATCAGCATCAGCACCATCATCAGCAGCATCGCGATTTCTTCCTTTTTGGCGCGCCGCCACAGCCGAAAGCAGCGATGCTATTCGACAGGACGCGTCCCGCCGAGGCGTGTCTAGCGTGTCTAGCGTGTCTAGCGTGTTTATGTGGAGGCAATTGTGTGGTGAGAGCATGTGATTGGCTTGTGGGGGATGAGGCAGCCAAGAGGAGGTGACGCAGAGTGTGGAGGGTTTATGGAGGATATGTGGACGATGGATGGACGACGGGGGGTGGACACGGTATGGGAGTCGGTAGGGTCGGTCGTAGGGTACAGTACTTACCAGCATCGAGGGCTGGTAGGAGGAGTTGCAGTACAGTACTTACAGTTATGCAGTGTAAGTATTGTACTGTAAGTATTGTTACTGTGCAGGGTGGAGGAAGAGGAGAAGGGTGAGGAGGGTGTGAAGTTGGAGAGGTGAGGGTGAGGGTGAGGGTGAGAGGGTACGCAGGGGGAAAGCAGGGGGTGCGGGTCCAAGCCCTCCACTGTTTGAGACAGAATGGGGGGTGTGGCGTTATCAGGGATGAAATTAAGTATGAGTGTCTAATGTACTGTACTGAATAGTGGTGATATGGACGGTATGGATAGTACTGTACAGTACAAATGGCATGGAACGAGTCGTATGGAACTCAGCTATAGCATCTGTATGGTATTGATCATGGAAGATATGATGTTAGTAGTAGCACAGCGGGAAAAGGTATTTGGTTTGGGCCGCGGCAGAGTAGTTGAGGAATGCAGACAGATATGAATGAATGCTTGATATCATGGTTTCCAATGTACTGGTGATTCTTCGAGTACAGCAACATGGAGCTCATCTACCAGAACGAACTACCAGAACCACATTATGAGTAGCGAGTAACAACCTAATGCAGCCTGCAATGCAGAGAGGATACAGATGTACATATCTGAATGCACTCTACTGTACACTCTACTGTGCACTCTACTGCACAGATCAAGATGGTCCTCCCTGTACACAACATGCACCTATACACACACACAAAAACCACACATAAGAGTACACATACACACACATAGACACACATAAGAGTACACACACACACACATACACACACACACACACACACACACACACACACATACACACACATCCACATACACCACCACCACCCCCATTCCATCCCATCCCATCCACTCTCATCCATCCACACCACACCTCCCTCACCGCCTTCCGCCCTCGCTTCTTGAAATAGAG
>JPJW01001871.1:0-14012 GCA_000750755.1 Pseudogymnoascus sp. VKM F-4513 (FW-928)
CTCCCCCTTTCCCCACAGCTCACCACAAACAGCTCAACCACCAGCGGCCGCCACCCAAACTACCACCACCACCACCACCACCCCACCAGTCTCAAAAACTAAAAACGTACGATGGACGACGATGGTAAAACTTCTGTAAAAAAAAAAAAGCAAAAAAAAGACGGCGAAAGGGCGCGCGCGCGAGAAGACTCTGAACTCCGAAAAACTCCAGGGCTAATGTTGAACCTGATAATGTGTGCGTGTGCGTGTTGATGTTGAAAAACCCCCAATCCCCTATGCTTTCACTCCGCCGCCGCCGCAGCAGCAGCAGCAGCCTTCTTCGGTGTCATCTTCTTCCCCGCAGCCCCCTTAATACCCTTCTTCATAACCACCTTCGTCCCCCTCCTCTTCACCACCACCACACCACTCTTCTTCGCCTTCACTTTACCAGCTGCGGGTTCCTTCTTCGCCTTCTTCGGGCTCACACCCTCATCAGCGACGACAGCCAGACGCTCGTTCCCAAACGACAACTTGGACTGCTTGAGGGCCTTGGCGGGTTTCGCCGCCGTCTTGGAGGTTTTCTTGGTCGGGGTAGACGTAGATGTAGCAGCAGCAGTGGCTCCACGGCCAGAAGCGCCCATCTTCTTAGCGACCTTCTTCGCCTTCTCCATCGCCTTGCCCGGCTTCGACTTTGCCTTCGCAGTCTTCGCAGCCTTGGTCTTCGCAGTCTTCGCAACCTTGACCTTCGACTTCCCAACCGGCACAAGGATCTTCCTCTTCTTAGTCACCTTCCCCGCACCCTCCTCCTCCCCGCCCATCAACTCCTTCAACTTCCTCTTCCCCTTCTTCACCATCTTCCTCACCCCCTCCACAGCCTTCGCCCCCTTCCCCTCCGTCGTCACCTTCTTCACCTCCTTCGGCCTCGGCCCAAGCACACCCCTACAGCTCTCCGCGCCGCATCGGCACTCCTGCACGTTGCGCGCAGAGAAGGGGTCGAATTTATAGTCGTACGTCAGTTCCTCGCCCGTCATGATCGGGTTCTTGCCCGCGAAAAGAGCCATGTGCGGTTTCCCGCCTACGATCCACTTCACCATCTCGCAGTTGGGTTCGCACGAGTGGTTGACGAAGCGGGCGATGGAGCCGCGCGTCGCGTCGATGATCATGTTTTGATCAAAGAGCATAAGGTAGTAGCACTACACACACCGTTAGTCTCCGATCCGACGTTGGCTAGTAAGACGTGAGCAAAAACTCACCTCATTATTCTTATAATCCTCCCTCATCCTCCTCTGGCACTCCGGCTCCGTAATAATCTCCCCCGTATACTCCACAATAATCTGCCCCTCCTGAAAGCACCTATTCGCCCTAACCCCGTACCCGCGATCCGCAGTCTTGATCACCTCCACGCCGACGCGATACTTGCCGCCCTTGGCGCGACGCTCGTGCAGGTCCGCGAACGCGCGGTTGCCGCACAGCTCGGCGCCGAGGGGGCAGTTGCCGTCGTCGCACTCGTACAGCATCATGCGGTTGTAGCAGTCCTCGCCGCAGCCGGTGGAGGGCGAGCAGATGCAGCGAGAGTCCGAGTCGCTGAAGTGTTTGGTCTTCTTCCAGAGTGCGGCGGCGTCGCCGATGAAGCGGTCTGTGGGGGTTAGTTTTGGGGGAATTCGAGAGAAGGGGTTGGGGGACTTACTCTTGGTGGTTTTGCGCCACTCGTCTGGCTTTGGTTGTCCGGGTGGGAGGGGCGAGCATACGTCGAATGGCAGCTTGAAATCGCGGCCGTTGAGAAGGAGGCGTTGGCCTGCCCAGAGGGGAAGAGGGAGGATGCTTCGTCTCTTGACTTCGGCGTTGGCTTTTGCCATTGCCTTTCTCTCCTTGGCCGTGTAGTTACTTGAAAGATCCACGATAGCTTCTTGTCCGGCGTAGAGACCTCTATTAAGCCACTTCTTCACCTTCTTGACTTTAGGTGCCTCCTCGACAGGTTCCGGTTCCGGCTCTTTGGCCTTCTCCTCGATCTTTGCTTTCTTCTTAGGTGGTTCATTGCCGGTGACAAGTTTGCCACGGCTCCAGATTTCATGAATGATAATAGGCTCGTCGGCCTTCTTCTTGGGTACCATCTCGGTAATGAGCTTTCCGCGGCTCCATACCTGGTTTACAACAACAGGTTCCTCGGCAGCCTTCTTCTTCTTCTTCGGTGGCTCGTTGCCGGTAACAAGCTTCCCGCAACTCCACACCTCGTGTAGAACTGGCTTTGTCTCAATCTTCGCAAACTCATTGGTATCAGCCAACCTCCTCAGCTCGCGCTTAATCTTAGTGGAAGCCTCGTCAATTGCGTCGCGGCCTCTCTTTCCAAGCACGGTGAGTTTCTGGGCAAGGCTCTCGGTTGGTTCATTCGTAAAGCGTGCAGACTTTCGTCTCCCCCCTTCCATCGCGGCGAGGTCTTTCTTGCTCGGTCTGCTGTCCGCTCCAAGGCTCATTGCACTGCGGGCCTTTTGCAGCTTCCTGGCTGGCAATTGCAAATCTTGGTCAATACCATCCTCCACAACTTCGCGCGTCTCGTCCACATTCGTCTCCGCAGAGAAACCAGCGCCGTCTTCCTGCGAGCTAACCAACGTCTCGCCCGAAATGGTACGGCGACGCGTCACAGATCCTCCCCTCTCACTACGCGCCTTCTTCGACGCCGACGACGTGACGCTATCCGCCCAGTCCGCTCCCTTCACTGTAGTCTTCCTCGCTCGTCTCTTACGACCATTGCTGGCCTCTTGCTCGTCGTCCTCTTCTTGCTCTTCGTCAATGGGGTACTCATCATCGTCAATGTGCGTATCGAAGATCGACACCAATCTGCCGTCGCGCTTCGAGCTCGGGGACGACACGCTGGTCGAGTCCGCGACGCTGGTAGGCGGAGTCGAGGATGAGGATTGCGCGTTGGACGATGCTGCTTCGGCGGTGGTGTGGCTCAAGGTCGACTCGGGGGTGTCGCAACGCGTCGCGGTTTGGACCATGGACAGCAGAGTTGCGGCCATGCTGGGTAGAGGGCAAGGCTAAGGGGGTAGCATGAAATGTGCAATGGGCCAGAGAGTGCAAGACGCGTAATTGTCGTGGATGTGAACGCGGATTCCTCGCTGTCAGACGAGGGAGGTAGTCTGGAGGTGGGAGGTGCGCGGGTCGTGTGGATGGGAAGGTGTTGGGGGTTTTGTTTGGTTATCCCCGATAAGATGGGCCGTATTATATCAGCCTCGTCCTAGGCCGCGCGACCCCCTGTAATAGAAAACTCTCCGTTTGCAAAAGCCAGTTGGTAGACAACGAGTAGTTGATGAGTTTATGGTTTGCAGAATGAGTATATGTAGCTCGGTGAATCTTGAGAGAGAAGGCAGGGTGATGATTCAAGGCTCAGAGGTGTGATGTGTTGCTGCTCAGGAGAGGAAGGCTAGGCGGGCTCATCTCGTCTCTGTGAATGGGATCACCCGTGTGGTAAACAACATGGTGTCTCTAGCGAATAGGAACATGCATGATATAAGCAAGTACGAGCTGCACACATTCCTCTTGCCTAAATGATTCTCCTAGCCAGGGCATCCTCTCCTTGTCATATCATGTTGGTTCCGGTGACATTGTAATTTCACCATTCCAGATTTATCCTCCCAGGAATAGCACAGATGGTACCGTTGTTGAACAGAAAGGTTCCTGTTGGCATACCCTTAATTGCTCCCTTGTATATTGTCAGATGAGACATTGGTTTTTGGCTTTGTGAATGGCTCCTTTGGCCGAGCTGCTTTCAAAGAACGTTGGAATAATGGCACGAAGGCGTTCTCCATTTTATATGCTCTCTGAATCTAGTATATATAGGTTCAGTCTATTGAGTAATGATTAGATAGTTGCTTGGTACTTGAGGATATCCCAGGTTCAAACCTTGCGTTGCGACGCGTGATTTTCAAGGTGCCAGCACTTTGTCGTCGTCCCAGATCAGGACAGAACCAAGGAGCTGTATTTATAAAATGGAGCATTGATATGCTTCTAATAATATATTAGAATTTATGTATAGCAAATATCCATAATAAAGACACTCATAGTTCGTTTGGTTGCCGCCGTGAAGTTGTGGTTAATATTTAAGGAGCGTTTATATTTCTCACATTTCCACCAAAATTTAATCGCAACAACGCCCCGCTGCCGTAACACGAAACCAGAACGACCAAGCAAAAAAGTCACCTGCCTAAGGTAATCTACTAAGAAGCGTCAATTATAAAAATATTAAATACTCCCAAACCCTCACAGCGTAAACCGCCGCCTCTATTCATCCCCAATCCCTCTCACCCCGAGGAGATATGTCCCCAGTTAGCACCACGGACATGACGTGCCATCCTCCCGAACCAATCAGCGTCCCGCAACCACCCATTCCCACGTGATCCGTGACCGCATTCCAACTTTTGCCGAAGCGGGCCAAAATAACGGAATAACTTCAAATCGACCATCCACCACCTACCACCCGCAACCCCAATTGACCCGCCTCATACCACCCGCGCCTCTTCCCAACACTGCAAAAATGTCTGCCCCATTCGCCCGCGGATTCGCGACCGCCGCCAGGATGGCGTCGAAGTCGGAGGGACCCGTCCAGAAGGGCGCTAAGAAGGACCCCGAGCTTTATGTTGGTGCTTTCCCAATTCTTGGTTGTTGAGCTTGTTTGGGGCTGGCCACGGGCGGTGCTGGCCTCGGATGAGTGGGGGGCTGTCAATTGGATAGAGGAGAAGCTGACGAGTATGTCTGTTTAGCTCTTGATGGCCACTATGTGCGCTGCCATCGGCGGTGCCGGTTACTACCTTGGTAAGCTTCCCCGACGCCGGAACGAATTGAATTGAATTTGGGAGGTGGAAAGAGAGGATGGGGAAGCAGGGCTAACGTGGAGATTTTGTAGGCGCCAACCCAACCTCTGGAACCTCTGAGGCCCAGATCTCTACCTCCGCCAACAGCAAGCCGTGGGAGCAGCCTGCACCATCCGACTCCAAGGGAGACTTCAAGTACCAATACCACCCCGGTGGAAACCCGGCCAACGCGCCCAAGGATGCGCCAAGTGCGCTGCACAGCGTCATTGTCCCCAATGTCAACCTGCCAAAGGTATGTGGAAATTCCTGATAGTCTCCGGAGATGTGAAGGGTGACGAGGGGCATGTGGATGCTAGTCGCGGAGGGGGTCCTGGGGCGTCAATTGCATTGAATAGACTTGCTAACCTATTCCTACAGGAACTCCACGAGAAGTACAACAAGTGGGGCAAGGACGGTTACTAGAGGACTCTTTTACGTTTCTTGGAGATCTGTATTGTATGAAGGTGTAGATAGAAGGTGGTGCAGTCTGGCGATTTTATAGAAAATAATGGTCTGACCTGCATAAGCATTAAACTGTGTTCCTGTGCCATTGATTCCTCATCTTTAATCTCTGTATTCCCGCCTTTTATACACGTAATATTGATCACCCCTCGCGACCGAACGACCTCTAACTTCTGTAACCAAATCCCCCCATGATTTTACAAATTATACTTAACCCCCCGACGCCAACCCTTGCCACCGACCTCTCCCTACTTCCTCTCACCAAACTTCAAATGGATATTCCGAATCTGCTCATCCACATTGACGTTCTGCATCCCCGCCGCCAACCGCGCAGCATCCTTGCCCTCCGGATTCCCATCATAGCTGATCGCCGCCTTCTTCCTCCTCGCATCCTCCTCCTCACTCAGCGCCTGTCCCGTCACACCATCAAACATGTCCGGCCGCTGCGACGCCAGCCGCTTGAGGTTGTTCGCCGCATCGTTGTTCCACAAGTTCGTGGTCGCGTAGCGCGCGTCCGATTTCGACTTCTGCTCTTTCCAGCGCGGGTCGAGGAGCTCAACTGTTGTCCGCGTTAGTACCTGTTATCGTTCTTGGGTAGGGGAAATGGGGAGTACGTACTTCTCATGTGCTCATCGAGTTCACTATACGGAATCTGCTGCTTGCAGTTGGGACACAGCGCCATCTGTGCATTCTTATTCGCCGCCCGCTGCGCCGCGCGTGGGATGTAGTTCTCCTTGATCTTCATTGGTGCAGCGGCGCCACCCTTGGCCTGAGCCTGCACGGCTTGTGCGCGCTCGCGAGCTTCGGTGCGCTCACGGATGCGTGCCTCTTCCTCATCTTCCTCTTCTGTTGATTTGGTGCGGAAGGCCGGGGCTTGTGGAGGATACTGCTGTTGCGGTACGGGAGCGGGAGGTGGTGCCATTTGGTGGACTTGTGGTGCCTGTTGGGATTGGTAGGCGTTATAGTACGAGTCTTCTTCGGATGGGAAGGATTCCTCGATGCGGAGGTTGTGGTTGATGGACATCTGGGCCTTTTGGTCCAGAGATGCGAATTGGAGCTCTGATAGCGAGGTGGGAGGTAAGAGGACGGCTTGGTCGTCGGCTTCGGTGAAGACGACGGTCTCGACGACGACGAAATCGTGCCAGTCAATCTGTGCGTAGCTGAGCTTCTCCTTCTCGGCCTCTTCTTCCTTCTTCACTTTCTGCTCGTCCTGGAACTTGAACCATTCCGCGCGTTGCTTTGCCCGACCAAGCACGTTGAATTTGTCCGTTACGTTGCGCTCCAACTCTTGTATCCGCTCCTGTTGGAGTTTACCTCCATCTCCATCCATACCACCTGCCCGTAATAACGCCGTGTATTGGTCCACCAGCCGCTGGAAGAAATTGTGTAAACTGTGATTTGGGCGGAGAAAGTCGAACTGGTAATTTCCGGCCTCCCTCTGCGATAGTGTGGTCATAAACTGCCTCCCATTCTTCGCGACGAAAAGTGCCGTCAGCTTCACGACCTCGAGATCCTGTGCGCTGATATTGGGCATCTTTGCGGAAAAGTTGAACTCAGGAGGCTCTGGAGGCCCTTTCGGTTTCTCTGCCTCGGCCGCCACTTCTCCAGCGCGACCCGCTGCAACGACATTGCCTCTCCCTTCTCTGATCTCGCTCAGTCGCCATTGATAGTAGGCGTTGTATGCGTCGTTTGCGCTCAGGAACGAAAATTTCGGGTTGTGCTTCTCTTTCTCGCGAATGCGATCTATGACAGTGACATCAGCATATGCCACGATAGCACGGGGGTTGGGGATACATACCCTCAAAGACTGCGCCATTTCGCGAGACGTAGCCTGCGGTCTTCTCTAGGATGGCTGGATGAATGTCAGCAAATTGTCCAATGGAGTGGTGCGGGCAGAGCGAGGGCGCTGACCTTTGATTTCTTTTGGCGGCAGAACAACTCCTGCTGGGGCCTTAATCTCATCGAGTGCAGCCAGTGCATCGGGAGTAGTGGCTGAGGGAGCCATGAGTCGGGTTATGGGGGGGGAGTTGTCGCAAGTCGCGAGGATTTGACCTGTGTATTATCTCGAGTTGAGGCGAGGCGACGAGACGAGGCGGCGAGATATTAGACTAGACTGGTACTTTTAGCGGCTCTGTGAGTTGACAGCCTTGTTGATCCCGTCGCCCCTTGTCACAATCGCGGGGGAATATTGTTGCCAAGCCCGGAACGCGTGGGTGCAACACAAGTAAATTCGTATGTGGGTGTGGGTGTGGGTGTTACTTTTGTTATCTTGGACAATCTGTTAAACACGCATATGCTCAATGTTACCACCTACATGTGATACTGATACCCAGTGGTCTTTTGAACCTCATAATTATCTTTATTTAATCTTGGATAGAGATCATATACCCCATATATCGTGGATTAGCTATTGAAAAGTTGCATGCGTCTCTGTTTACAAGCCAATTAAACTTGTTCGTACCCGTCCGTACCCTTGCGCCGCAATTGCCCATTCAGCTCCATGTGGCTGGTTCTGGACACGGTGCCTTCACTATCCACATCCACATATAGCTCGTACTCAAATCTTGGCCCCAACTCCTTTCTTCAACCAACATCTGGGCCTTCTGCTCAGCGAGACGAATTAATACCTACTCTACCCGCCTTTATTTCTCCTTCAAATGGAGTCTTTTTAATTTGAGATCTTCTTCTTCTTCTTTACATTACTTTCGTTAAATACAATTGGGAGTGTCTGTTTACGGATCCAGGGGCCACTTTTGAGCCTTCCGTGGAAGCGTGTCTAGCCTGGTTCTATTTTAGGGATCGTCATATTCTTCTTCATCACATCGGTCATTTCCCAGCTACACAAAGCATCATGGCGAAATCGAAGAATGCTCGCTCGTCGCCGGGTGCTGTGCCTATCAGCGAAGGTGTACCTCTCATTCCGGTGAAGACCCAAGTCCAGGTTCCAATCGTCGCGACCGGCAAGAAGGGCGGCGCCATCAAGCGCAATGACTACACGTCGGATGGAGTCAAGGACAATGATATCTTCTCGCTGCCTGGCTCTGACTATCGTGTCATGATCTTCGTGACAGTGATCGCTGCCATTGTCAGGCTGTTCCGCATATACCAGCCAAGCAGCGTTGTGTTTGATGAAGTCCAGTTCGTGTTTTCCTGCCCCTCCCAGGTATCGCTGTAGCTAACCATGTCACTTTCCAGCTTCGGCGGCTTCGCATCCAAATACATGAAGGGCAAATTCTTCATGGACGTCCACCCTCCGCTCGCCAAACTCCTGTTGACACTGGCCGGATTTTTGGCAGGCTTCGACGGCAACTTCGACTTCAAAGAGATTGGCAAGGATTATCTTGAGCCTGGCGTACCATATGTTGCCATGAGAATGCTACCGGCAATCTGTGGTATTCTGCTTGTGCCAACCATGTTCTTGACACTGAAGGCTGCTGGATGCCGTACTGTGACTGCTGGCTTGGGCGCCGGTCTCATTATTTTTGGTAAGAAGATCAGTTCGCGGATGTTTTGCGTACATTACTGACGATAACCAGAGAACGGACTCCTTACCCAAGCACGTCTTATTCTTCTCGACTCTCCTCTCATGATCATGACCGCGATCACTGCTTTGGCATTCACTTCCTTCACAAACCAGCAAGAACAAGGCCCCGCAAAGGCCTTCCAGCCAAGTTGGTGGTTCTGGCTTGCCATGACCGGTCTAGGCCTTGGTGCAACTGCCAGCGTGAAGTGGGTTGGCCTTTTCACAATTGCCTGGGTTGGCAGCTTGACTGTTGTTCAGCTCTGGGTTGTGCTTGGTGACTACAAGAACGTCACACCAAGACTGCTCTTCAAGCACATCCTCGCCAGAGTATTTTGCCTAATCATCATCCCAATCACATTCTACATGGCAATGTTTGCCATTCACTTTCAGATCCTTCAGAACCCTGGTGAGGGTGATGGGTTCATGAGCTCTGAGTTCCAGGCCACTTTGAACTCAAAGGGCATGAAGGACGTCCCCGTCGATGTTGCCTTGGGCAGCAGAGTCAGCATCAGACATCACAATACTCAAGGAGGATACCTTCATTCCCACAACCTCATGTACCCCACTGGAAGCAAGCAGCAACAGATCACTCTTTACCCCCACAAGGATGAGAACAATATCTGGCTTGTAGAGAACACCACGCAGCCACTCGATGTCAACGGCGAGGCTATCAACGGATCCTACGCATGGGATCCTATTACCCCCCCTGCCTTCTTGAAGGATAACGACGTTATCAAGCTGTTCCACATTCCCACCAACAGACGCCTCCACTCTCACGATGTGCGCCCACCTGTGACCGAGGCTGATTGGCAAAACGAAGTCTCCGCTTACGGCTACGAAGGGTTTGAAGGCGATGCGAATGATTTCTTCCGTATTGAGATCGTCAAGACCAAGTCCGAAGGAGAGCTCGCGAAGGAACGCGTCCGCACTATCCAGACAAAGTTCCGTCTCATCCATGTCATGACCGGCTGTGCGCTATTCTCTCACAAGGTCAAGTTGCCTGATTGGGCTTCCGAACAGCAGGAAGTGACCTGCGCGAAGCAGGGTACCCTACCAAACAGCATCTGGTTCATCGAGCAAAACGAGCATCCTCAGCTCGGAGCAGACGCCGAAAAGGTCAACTACAAGAACCCTGGTTTCCTTGGGAAGTTCTGGGAGCTGCAAAAGGTTATGTGGAGGACCAATGCTGGCCTCGTCGAATCTCACGCCTGGGACTCCCGCCCAATGTCGTGGCCTATCCTGCAGCGCGGTATCAACTTCTGGGGCAAGGACCACCGTCAAATCTATCTCATTGGAAACCCCATCATTTGGTGGTCATCCACCTTGGCTGTTGCAATCTTTGCGGTTTTCCAGGGCATTGCTGTTCTCAGATGGCAGCGTGGCTACAAGGATTTCGACAACGCGACCTTCAAGCGATTTAGCTTCGAAATCGGCAGCTCGATCCTCGGCTGGGCTTTCCACTACTTCCCCTTCTACCTCATGCAGCGCCAGCTGTTCTTGCACCACTACTTCCCAGCCCTGTACTTCGCTGTCATGGCGCTTTGCCAGACATACGACTACGTTACCAACCGTATCCCCGGAATTGGTCTCCGTGAGAACCCCATAATCGGCAGGCTCGGTGCTGTTGTTTTCTTGGGTCTCAGCATGGTTGCCTTCGGTCTGTACTCGCCCCTGGCATATGGTAACCCGTGGACCCAGTCCGCATGCAAGCAGGTGAAGCTGTTCAGCAAGTGGGATTGGGACTGCAACACCTTCCACACCACCGTACGTATCACCGACCCACCATTGAACAAACCAAAATACTAACAGTGTATAGTATGATCAATACGACGTCAAGCGGGTGCAATCCCCAGTCGCCAATGTTGCGCCAACGTCCGCACCGGCACCACCCGCAGCAATCCCGGAAGCCAAGGCACCAGATGCCAAGGTCGCGGATGCTAAAGTCGAGGAGAAGGCTCAACAGCCAATTGTCGAGAAAGAGCGCCCCGTGATGTCTGACGCCCCTGTCTACAGCGAGGCACCAGTCGTTGAGCCAGGCCACAGCATCCTTTCTCGCGAGGAGAGAGTTGAGTACCGCGACCAAGACGGAAACCTCCTGGACGAGGAGCAAGTCAAGGCACTCCAGGGCAAGGTCAGCTTCCAGACGCGTTACGAGACACGCACCCGCATCGTTGATGCTGCTGGAGTTGAGCTCGCGGACGACGCGGCTGTTGCCCCACCGCACCCTGATGTCGACAACGCGTACCCTGAGACCGTTCCCTCCCAAGAGGTGGAAGCAGAGGCTGCGCCAGCGTCGCAGAGCGGGGCGGCGGAGGACCTTGTGAAGGAGGCGGCGGTTGAGGATGCCAAGAAGAGTGAGGGTGAGGCAAAGCCTGCAAGTGATGCGCAGGAGGCAACGTTATAAAATATTTCATTTGTAAGGGGGTAACGATGAGGATTCGGCGGTGATAGGTTCTACTTGTATATCAGATCAGTAATATTTATGTGATTTATGTGAACACCAGTTGGCGGAAAGAATCGTAATATCTTGTGCTCGTGCCTGGCCTATCAATTGTAGTCCTGAGTGATTGAACTCCTCTACTTCAACCATAATTGCTATTGGCACTGTTATTATGGACAGACCCTCTATATATTCTTAATTAGCACAGATAATTAATTATATACTATCCTGCGAATTATTTCCATCAAGGAGCTGTATATATTCATATGGTATGCCCTGAGCTAATCGGGCTTGACTTCCCCGGACGCTCCGGAACATGGACCGAAAGTGCTTGTCACCAAATGACGGCTAGTTCCGTTCATTTTTCGCTATCCGGGTCACAAAATTTATATGTCCTCTCGCAAGTCAAGGAGAAGAAAGAGTAAATAATTTCCGGACGCCAACATATTTTAACCACCCTCATTTTTGTAACTGCCTTCATACCCTTCTCTTCAATCTTCTTTTGATTTATATTTCATGATAATCTAAAACTTTTATAATACGGCGTGCCCTGAGTCGAATTCCGGCCCGGGTTGCATCCTTCCATCCCCGTTCATGTCCTCCTTCACTTCGACTCGTCAGGGCGCGTCTTCGTCACAATCGGTACCTGCGCAACTGGTCGAGTCGCGGGAAAATGGCGACGTCCTACCTTTCAACAATCCTACCGCGAAGCCGATAAATGGAAAGCCCCTTCCGGTGGCGAAGTCATGGGCGCATCTTGTTGCTGGAGGGTTCGTCTCCCCATCCCTTACATCAAATATTTTTCTCTCCGGCCCCTTGCTGCTTCCTGGCCTACCTCAGGCCCCCTAACGTGCCAAAAAACTAACATCTCCCAGCGTCGGAGGCATGACAGCAGCCGCCCTGACCGCGCCCCTTGACGTCCTCAAAACCCGCCTGCAATCCGACTTCTACCAATCCCAACTCCAGTCCAACCGGGCCCGCATGGGCATCTCGCCACACGCGCACCTCTCGCCCGCGCGCTCCGCGATCCTCCACTTCCGCGAAACGTTCCAGATCCTGTTCAGCGTGCATAAAGTCGAAGGGTGGCGTGCGCTTTTCAAGGGATTGGGACCCAACCTGGTTGGCGTTGTGCCGGCGAGGAGTATCAACTTCTACACGTATGGTAATGGGAAGAGGATTATTGCGGATAACTTCAACCATGGGGAGGAGAACTCGTGGGTTGTTTTGCTGGCGGCGGCGACGGCGGGTGTGGTGACGAGCACGGCGACGAATCCGATTTGGATGGTCAAGACGAGGTTGCAGCTTGATAAGAATGTCGCTGAGAGGGCTGGGGAGGCGGCGGTGAGGAGGTATAAGAATAGTTGGGACTGTGTAAAACAGATAATAAGGAACGAGGGGATCAGGGGCATGTACAAAGGAATGAGTGCGAGCTACTTGGGAGTGTCGGAAAGCACCCTGCAGTGGGTACTGTATGAACAGATGAAGGGATACCTGAGGAGGAGGGAAGAAAAGATTGTCATCAGTGGACGGGACAAGAATATATGGGATCGAACTGTTGAGTGGACAGGCAAAGTGGGCGCGGCCGGAGGCGCAAAGCTTGTTGCGGCTATCATCACCTATCCCCACGAGGTATGTTGCACCAAACCCAAGATTTGCCAGAGACATGTTTACTAACATAACCACAGGTTGTCCGCACACGTCTTCGCCAGGCCCCAACACTTGTTGGTGGAAAGCCAAAGTACACCGGTCTGATCCAGTGCTTCAAGCTCGTCTGGAAGGAAGAGGGCATGGCCTCCATGTACGGTGGCCTGACACCTCACCTGCTTCGCACAGTTCCCAGTGCAGCAATCATGTTCGGCATGTACGAAGTTATCCTCAGGTTCCTGGACACGCCGGCGTGAGAAATATCCGAAGATATAGTATCATATTGTATATATAGACGAGAAACGTGGGATCTTTCATGCTGAGCATGGGGGTCCTGGGCAGCGGAGAGGGATATCTCCTCTCTTGATCTCCTATTCAAGATGGATGAGGAATGAGGATGCATTGTACTATTATAGAAGGTCGTGATGGGGCAAACGGCGTTATGCTTTACGGCTTGGTGTAGGATATTGGATATTTTGTAAGAATTAATCATGAGGTGTACAACAATGACCGGAGATAATAGAACTGCTGCAGATATGCCGTGAGTGCTTTAATGTTATTGATATCATCACGGGCTTTCTTGGTCCCAGTGACGGTTTCGGCCCATGGACTAGCTATTGCGGGCAGTGCTCTCTTAAAGCAACACACGTTCTCAAAAACATCAATCATTCATACGTTTGGAGTGAGCTAGAGCAAAAAAGCAAACAGAAAAAAAGTCCACCCTGAACACGCCGTGCATAAACGCCCTCCCAGCAACCAGTCGCTATGAAATGGATATCATCCTTCAGTCGCTTTCCCACAGTTGTTGTGCAACGAAATGCCCTCCAGCTCCCAAAAACCTGTGCCCGCGTGTGTGTCACTTCTCATTTCTCATTCTGCCCTCATATCCCTCATGATTGCTGGGTCACTCCCATGCCGTCTCGGTCGTCGCCTCTTTCTCAATTTCCCAGGCTGTCGTTTTCCCTTCTGGACACTATCACCCACGGCTTTTCACCAAGCATTCCTATCCCAATTTGGGTCTATCCCGGTCAGTGTCAATGCTCATACCACCCCCCAGGAACAAAACTCACCCTGCACAAACCCCGCCAGCACCTTACTCCCCGTCTGCAGCAGCGGG
>JPJW01001876.1:0-13759 GCA_000750755.1 Pseudogymnoascus sp. VKM F-4513 (FW-928)
TGAGAATTGGGAAGGGGTAGGACGAACCCTGGCTAACTCGTCGGTGTATGCCTTGCTAGGCATTGGAGGGGTGGCGGGAAGCCCCTTGAATGCGCCTCTAGCGCCATTCACCTTCTCTTCCGCCTGCTGCTTCGCCAGAACGTCGGGGACATTTTGATCCTTCCAATCCTCGAAGATTTGGAAGAAGAATTCCATACCCTTCGCCGTTAGGAGTCCGATATCCGTAATCAGCGTCGTGATAGCACGTGCAGTGTAGGCACCGCGACTGAAGCCGAACAGAAAAATCTCATCGCCAACCTGCCAATTGTTGCACAGGAAGCCGTAGCACTCACTGATGTGCTGGGAGATGGTGGCCCCCGTCGCGCCGCCAATGATGCGGTCCTCGAGGCCGCCGCCGGTGCCGATGCCGGGGTGGTAGAAGACGATCTGGGCCGGGCGCGGCTCGGTGCCTTTGGTGGCGACGGAGCTGGTGTTAAGGGCGCGGCAGATGCGGGTGATGTTTGAGGGGAGCGTGACGTTGGTGTGCGAGAAGAGGTCTGGGAGGAGGTCGCTCAGGGCGCTCGTGGTGGGAGCGTCGGCGTAGCTGTTCTACGGGGTGTTAGGGGTGGATCTGGTAACAGGGGAGGGGGACATACGGTCCAGGTGCCATCGCAAGCAATGATTAGGCGGCGCCCACCGCGCTTCCTCTCCGTCCCGAGATGGTTGAAGCGCTCTGCGGGCGGAGGTTCGTGAGTCAATGTGACGGGCTCGCCGGCCTTGACATGCACGTCCGGGTCGTCGGGGAGCGGGTGCTGCACAGGCTGGAAGGACATGCGCTTCTTCTTCAGCCTGTTCGCCGCGGCTGCAGCCGCTGTCACGGCGGACTTAGTGCGGTCTTTGAGGGTAGTAGCCATTGCGCGCGCGCTTTACGTGGTATTACTTGTTTGACCGAATTTCTGGGGAAAGGTCGGGCTTATGTATGCCTTGTATTCGGCCACAGCCCCAGGAACGGGGGAGGGGGGCGCTTCGTATATATAGCTGGAGCGTAACGCTGCACGGCAGGGCTGAGGTGGGAAGCTGATGCTTGTAAGCTGGCTGACGGCACCGGCGCGGCGCCCTGCGCCAATGGCGGGCCGCAAACTGTGCATTTGCTGATCGGCGATGCCTTATTCGACCTGGGGCTGAGTGTCTGTGTAAGCGCAAGTGTGACACAGATATAACCTCTAGTAGTCGGAAACCAATGTCTGGGGCCAATTCTAGTAAGGTATGGCTGCAGTAGGGTGAGGTGAGAATGCCAGTCGGATTGCTTACTACTAAATCGCGGCTGCACTACGGCTACCCACGCCAGCCACACTAAAAATATAGATCCACCCACACCCACGTGCGCTTATACTCTCTAGCCATTTATTTATGTAACCAACATTATTTCAAAGCCTCGCCTTAGCCTTGCTTAGCCTCGTCAACCACCTCGATGGGATCACCTTCCTAGCAATCCTAGCAACATCATATAAGAAACGGCACTCCAAGCTGAGCTCCCCCCAAATCCTTCGAGCTCGGCATTGCCACATTTTGCCACATCGCCCATCATGCCTCCGCGAGCCCAGACAAACACCCTCACGTCCAACCCCCTCGACGACATCTGCCCTGTGTGCAAATCGAACCGCTACCTCAACCCATCCCTCACCTTCCTCATAAACTCAGAATGCTACCACACGATGTGCACATCCTGCGTAGACCGGCTCTTTACCTCCGGTCCCGCGCCCTGCCCCGTCGCCGGCTGCCACAAGACGCTGCGCAAGCGGGGCTTTCACACTGCCTTTTTCGGCGACCTGAACATCGAGCGTGAGGTCGACGTGCGGAAGCGCGTTGCCGCAGTGTTCAACAGGCGCCAGGACGACTTCGAGACGCTTCGCGATTGGAATAATTATCTCGAGAGCGTGGAGGACTTGGTGTTTAAGATTGTGGAGGGGACGCCGGCCATGAAGAAGGATGCTGAGGAGGCGCTGAAGAAGTATGCGGAGATGAATCGCTTGGAGATTGAAGCCAACTTGGAGGCGGAGAAGGAGGAGGAGGAGATGGGACGGAGGGCACAGGCGATAGCTGATGAGAGGGCGAGGAAGAGGCGGGAGATGGGGAAGCGGAAGGAGGAGGAAGACCGGAGGGATCTGGAGCGAACGAAGCGCAGTGTTATTGATACGCTGGCGAGGTCGGAAGGCAACGCAGACGAGATTACCAGAAAGGCTGAGAGGCTTATTCTGGAGAAGACGGAGAAGATGAAACGGGACCAGGTTGAGGACCTAGAGGGCCCAGGGATGGCCATCAGGGGCCTGAAGAAGAGGAAGGCCGCGGAGGTGGAGAAGCCTTATGATCCATTTGGAGACCTGGACTTGACACCGACGAGATACGTGTTGCAGACGCGATACAAGAATGACTGGTTGAAGCAGGCGGAGAATGATGCAAGGCACATGGTTGGGGGTTATAGCTTTCAAGAGTACTATGCCCGAACTATGTTTGAGGCTTTCTCTGGGCTGGGTGTGTTCATCGAGGATGAGCTGCAAAATACCACCGCTGCTGGTGCTCCTGTTGCTGCGATCGCTGCTACGGCTAGAAGCGGAGACAGGGCAATGGAGGATGTCTTCTGATCTTTGGTTCGGTACTTGAGCTTATTGGCGTTCGCGTGGCGTTTGGAAATGGATGGCGACAGCATTGCCACGGAGTTTGGTTTTCATGAATTGGAATATACCAGGGCGATGAAAAGAGATGGCGCATCGTAGAATATAGAACATTGTGGCACAACAAATAATTATGGTCACGTCTCTCCGTTACATTTTGGTGTTTGGGCTGAGTTGTCATGATCTCGTTGTAGGACTATCGTACGTCGTATAAACACCGCTGCTATGCAATCCCCGCCAACCCCAAGTCTCCTTTTTTTGCCACTCTGGGCCACCCTCATGCCTATCTAGCTCATCTTCGCGTTCGAAAAGTCCAACTCGGGGTGTTGTTTCTGGAACTGCGCCAGCATATCTGCCTTCTTCTGCTCCTCGCTCGTGGGCTTACCCATCTCCTTTTGTCTCTGGTCAAACATCATCTTCTCGACCATGCCTCTTGTCTCCCCGTCAAGGTCGCCCAGGTTGCTGTTCTCGGGCTGGATCTTGGTCACGTCGATCTTCGGCGCCGATGTGACAACGTGCTCCCACCACTCCATCTTGTTCACTTTATCGAGGTGGATATCAATCTGCTTAAGCTCCTTGCCATCAACGGCAGGGATAGAGGCGAGTGTCCATGTAGACTCATCAACGTGGATGGGATGGGGTAGGTCGCCCTGGGTCTGTTAGCTTCGTCCTACCCATCCGGCTGCAAAGAAGCAAAGAAGCAAAGAAGCACTGTGTGGCCAGTCTTGGGTGCATACACTTATGATTGGCTCCTGTCCCTTGATTCCAGCGCTCAGCTTCGTCTTCTTGATGTCGACAACCAGGTCTCGGCCTTTGAAGTTTCCGGGGACAGTGAAGTTGAGGGACAGGTCGCGGATGGTCTGCGTCCATTTGTAGGGAAGGGCTGCTTGCTCTTCTTCCTCGCGAGCACGTGCCGCCGCCTCGGCGACTTTGTCTACTGGCGCATCCCCTGTGTGACTGTCAGTGGATGCTGAGAGTATAGAAACAACTTCTGTCAGGGTGGGGGGGGTAAGCTCAAGGTATAGACTTCGTAGCTTGGCTGTGCTGGGAGGCTTGAAAAGTTCGTATTCTAGCACTCAGTATTATCATGAAAAGCTTACCTGATGACATGGTGAACTATTAAATATGTTTCCTTAATGGGTTGTTGAGGAAGGTTCTGAAGACAATTGTAATTGTTGACGCGGCTACCAAGTCGAAGAGCTAATACAGTGTACCCCGCGATGGGAACAAACGACGGCGCAGCCTTGCGCAAGGCCGCAGGCTCGTTTATCGTATCCATAATTGGCTGGGAATGAAATCGATCCACGTGACTGAAACCCATCTCGCAGCAAGCGCCGTCTTCTTCTTACTTCTCTATCTGTCACTTCTCTCGTAATATCTCGGGGAGTCAGCCTCAAAGGGACAGTTAGTTAAACTGCCTATTTTGCACTCGTATACTTCAATGGCACCGAGTATGTGTTTTTGCAGCTTCGAAATCCACCACCCCCGCCATTGTTGAAGTCGTTTTGTGTTTTGACATCCCAAAACGTTGCATAATCACTAAATCCAGAGCCTAAATATGCCTCGACGACCTCTCGGATTGAAACCGTATCAGCATGTCTTTGTTAGAGAAATACGGATATAAGTTGTCTTTGTTATATTGCTAGCGCTGAAAGAAAAAGAAGACCCATCATGATCACCTTCATTCTCTAGGACAACTCCGGACATTCTTTCTTTATGCTCTTTCATAGTTCCGCCACAATTTTCTGCAACCAAAATTTGTTGAAAGAGGTGGTGAACTCAGAGGTAGTATATTTTCCTCGTCCTTCCGATTCCGTCTGAATCCCTTTCTTTAGTACTTTGCTTTGTTACACTTGGTTCTATTCTATGTTATTTTGACGATGGCCTCTTCAATACGTAAACTCGAAATTCTTTTCGAGCAATATCAGCGAATGTTTCTTAATTTACTTCATTTTAAAATTTGCCATAATTGGACGATATGCAGGCGCCGAGCATTACCACGAACGTCGGCGCGGCGCCATCAATAGACCGTGGATTAGACAATGGTCCTGGAAAGATATTTACTCAGAGTCTGGATGAAAATGGGGTGTATAAGTATGCCATGTTTGCTGGCAAACGGTTAAGATGGAGAAGTGATCATGCCCCCCCACCGGAAACCTACGAGGAGACTCTTCACCAGGCAGCCCTCCAAGCTAAGAAAGGATACGTCTTTCATGCGGAAACTTTGCAAATGTTGGGGTTTAAAGTCTTCCGTACCGGAGATTATCATATTGTGACCACACTACGGGGACAACGCGACGTGGTTAAATTCCAGACCAAGGAGTTCCTTCCAGGAGGCCAAAAATGGACGGGCCCTCGCGACATTGCC
Organism: Pseudogymnoascus sp. VKM F-4513 (FW-928); assembly: GCA_000750755.1. Classification (NCBI taxonomy): domain Eukaryota; kingdom Fungi; phylum Ascomycota; class Leotiomycetes; order Thelebolales; family Thelebolaceae; genus Pseudogymnoascus; species Pseudogymnoascus sp. VKM F-4513 (FW-928). Next base: position 5,020 of record JPJW01001876.1, read on the forward strand.
CACCTTGCCTTTTTATCTGTGGAGAAAAGAGAGCTCCCTATTTATCACTTCTGGCTTGATCCGGCTATCTTTGAGAAGAATCCAGATCAGATGACACTTGCAGAGACAATTGATGCCGAAACTAGGAAGAAAAAAGCCGAAGAGGAAGCCAAGCAGAAAGAAGACGGCCTTAAAATGCGTCTAATGCCCAATATAACTCCTTCGGATCAGATATGGATCGATAAACTCGCCGAGTTCCAAAAACTTCTTGTCAACCATGGAGGGACCGACCGCAAGCAATCACTCTTGGACGTTATGAAGGAGACTTTTCTTGAAGACCAAATTCGCCGCTTGCAAGCATCGGGAGAGCATTCTCAGCTTTCAATGTTGCAAATGAGAGACCAGCTTCTATATTTTGATAATCTGGACAACGGCACATTCAAGGGAGTAAAGAATAATGCTGCAACAAAATTCTGCATGGTTTACTTTGGCCTTCCCGTTGAGCCCCTGACCTTGACCAGTATTATCAACGCGAGAAGAAACGGGGATGACGCCCGAGACATAGTCGATCCCGATTACAGCATACTGCCGGCAATATACAGCGCAGAAGCCGACTTGGAATTTTTGGATAGCTATCACGAGAGAGCTCATGGGTACCCGGCTCTGCGAAGTAAGTCACGCTGAGCCACTTTGATATAATTGACATGACTATAGACTGACACATTCCAGAACCAAAGGCAGACCGGCCCTACAAGAACATTCCGGACGAAGTCTCTGACCTAATCCGAGAACAGCAACGGATTGATGAAGAGCTATATCCTCAGCCTACAAGGATATGTGGGGGCAATTATAATCCTCTCCGTGGCATCGACAGCTATAATCTCGGATTTGACGAGCCCGAAAACGACAGTCTCCCGTTCAAAGAGCTCTTAGCACTTCGTGGGGGTGCAGGGCCATCTCAAATTCCAGGAGATAACAATGCCGACGACGATCCGCAGCCAGACGGTGAGCTTTTCGGCGGCATGGAAGATGTTATTATGGTTGATGTTGGCCCATCTGAAGACTCGAACGGATATTGTGAAAAGGACGCCCAGAGCCTCGTACCGTACTCAGGAGGAATAGCTGTTTTGCCATCCAGCCCGCAGTACTCTTCTTGGATTGATGGATTTGGCGGAGGACTGAGAGGTGGTGCTTCGTCGCCCAAAAACAATGAAGAGGGCGTAGAAGACCAGACAAAGACGTCCCCCCCAGAGCCAAGCGCCAACAACGGGACTGGTGGAAACGCCCCTCCACCCGCTTCCCTTCCGCCACTTCCCACCATGGAGTCTGTTCTTGCCACTCTACAGAAAAATGCCCGACAGCCACTTAACGTGCGTCAGCGCCGAGCGATTCCTACTGCGAATAATGGCAGGTTTGACCGTAGCCAATACCGGGAGTATATGGTCGAAACAGAGAAGGCTCTACAACAAGATGACCTTCGTGTGGCCTCGTACCATAAATCTCAATCTGTCCACGAACCGAACGCAGCGAAGCCGGAACCACCAAGATATGGCAAGTCAGTTGAGAATCAGCTGATTGCAGGGCCGACAACACCAGGCATATTTGCAAACACTGCTACGCTCGCCGAAATCCAACGATTGAAAGCACGTAATGGGGAATTGGAAAGGTTGATATTGGGCCGTGCAACATACTGTGGCATGTGTGATAAGAGCATATCCTTTACCACGGCAGAACAGCGGGACTCCCATTTTGCAGGTCATTTGGACGGACTGCACTCCTGTGGGTTTTGTGGAATTAGCTTTAATTCGGCAACTCAAGCAGAGAGAAAGGCCCATCTTGCCAGCCATGCAGACGTTAGATATACAAAGCAAGCCGCGAAGACACCCCAGCAGATTGTGGCTGCAGCTCAACCTTCCAGATCAAACCCCATCAATCCTATCCCGATCCAAGCCGTGCAAAGTACTGGCTTGGGAAATGATACCATATTATACTGCCAGAACTGTAGTGTGGACTTGGCCAGTTTCACTACCCCCGCCCAGCTTATCGAGCACGCACGCGCTTGCCCCCGGAGGAATCTTCCGCCAAGTGAACCAGCCTACTGCAAATTCTGTGGCATTGAAATTGCTATACTCGGCAGCGCGGATGATGTTACGAACCACCGCAATCTGTGCAAAGGCTCAGGTGGTGGCCAAGACCGACAGCGGCATCTTTGGGCTGCAGCAGCCTCCAGTCCCAATGGTGACCGGGAGTTGACGTACTGGAAGCTCTGCGCCCTGAGTGGGGTCCCAGACCTTCATTACCGGCCTCGCTACCCAGTCCCAAAACCGTATGAGTGTCGATACTCTGGCTGCAAGGCTGATCTATTTCAAGAGGCGAAGAATGGGACTCTGGATGCTCACCACAAGAAGCATACTTCCCAAGGTGACAGGCTCATGAACATATGCCATGCCGAGCACTGCAATGATGATCTTTCCATGTATGAGAAACAAGGGAAAGAGCGGCTGCAACGACACCTAACGAGGCATCTTAGAAGAGAGTGTGCGTTTCCAGGTTGCACGTTCACCTTCCGTGATGAAGACATTTCGCCGAGCACTCATGAAATTGAGCTCGAGGCTAAGAAAAAATGGATGAATCATGCCGATAGACATCTAGACGATGGCGATGACGAGTGGAGCCAGGCAATTGGCCATATCTCGGACAGTGATCCTCCAAGTGACGACGATGGCCTTATTGGACGACAACAAGGAGGTGGTGGCAACACCAATGCTGGGACAAGAGGCGCAGGAGGCGATACACGCGAAACTCAAGGTAATATCCCAACTGTGCCCCCCGCCTCGAAAGGTCCAACCCCGAAAGATACAGCCCCAGAAGGTCCAACCCCGAAAGGTCCAGCCCAAAATGGTCCAGTTCCGAAAGGACCACCACCAAAAGGACCACCACCGAAAGGACCACCACCGAAAGGTCCACCACCGAAAGGTCCACGACGCCCGAAAGGTCCAGTCCAACGTGAGGAATTATTCATGTCCCTCCCTAAGGAATGGACTGAAGCCATAAGAAAACTCCCTCAAATGATTTATAAGGGGTCGAGAAAGAAGCAGATGTCAGCATTCATCTGCCCAGAGTGTTACTTATCCATTCAAGGAGCTCAACTCTGCGTGCGCTCTTACCCTTTTCCTTTACTCTTCCATTTCACTATGCCCATAATACCGCCTTGAATCCTGCTAACTGATCTTAGTGGCACCGTAGCGTCTGCCCCGATGGGACAGTGGGTTGTGGGATAGACAATGATGATGACTTCCTCATCTTCAGCGCCATGAGCGCCGGCCGCGTCCGCAACCGCAAGCTGAAGTACGATCAAGTTGAAATGCAAATTGAAGGCGCTACAACCTGGGGGTTTACTCAACGTATACCAGTAGTAGCGCAGTACCTTGCCAGACACCCGCCACAGGGGGAGAAGGAGGCACCTTCTCTCCTGGGCAAGGCTTTCAATACAGCAACCGAGGACATGGAGAAAGTGGGGAAGGCAGTGAGGTTGCAACAATTTACTTCATATAAAACCGTCCAGGAGAAGGCGGAGAAAAGAGGACTGAAGCTGAGGCATATCCCAAAACGCGGAGCCACGACTGCACCGCCTGGAGAGCCACCGGCCAAAAAGAGAACAACGAAAACTCGGACTACGACACGAACGACTCCAAAACCACCTGCCCCGAAGAAAAATCAAGGTGGTGGCGGGTTGTTTGTAACCCCCTAAAGCCTGAGAGGTTGAGAGATATGTTTTAGAACGCACTTGGATAAGGGGCAACTTTTTTTATGGGATCTGGATACTCCGTTTCTTATATGTGCTGCGGTTATTTTTTTGGGAAAGGGGCCGGATATACTGCGTTTTGTTGGTTATTTGATGGCGCGTTGATTTGTTATATATCTGCTATATATGAGTTATTTAATTATACCTGCTTTCCCACCGTGTTTTGCTTGTGTGAGATTAAAAGATCAGATTGGTACGTATCTTCACTGGACTCCCAGCCCCCCAGCCTCAGCACAGCACATATCATCACAACAGTACTTATTCCCCATCACCTATAAACCAATTCTACTTCTGTTTTGAGCCAAATGAGTGCATATTGAGGCTGATATGTATGGGTGACGCGTGATTGATAGGATAGGTATGTGGTATTTCTGGGCATGTAGTTGAATTTCTTGGTAGTGATGTAATAGGGGTAAATCAGAGGATGGTCGTTTCTCGTCCTATCGTGCTGTACTTTTCTATTTTTTTTTCTTTCGGGCACGGTTTTTACTTATAGGGGAAGGACTGTGGTCATATAATCCATCTAAACTTATCATACCGATTGTATTATATCCTCCTTAATTGTTCTACGTTCCAAGAGTGGTAGATATGGCCTCGGCGCACGAGCGGCGATACCTTCGGCGGCGGTGAAGGGTCTAGCGAACGGAATCACACCACTTATCATACCACTTATCACACCACTACTTGCCATTTACAGGAAAGAACAGGGGTAACCAGGCTTACTCTTGCGGACCAGAGATCTCCATGCGTACACTCGACTCGTGCGTCCACACAAACATTAGCTATCTAAGTACCAAATAGCCTGCAGTTCTTACGTTTGTGACTTCTTGTCTCAATTTATTTCAGGTTATAATTGGCTACAATGCACAGACCGTATAGTACTTTAGTCACGCAAGTCTAAATAGACCATGAAATTCTCACTTCTGTCAAAAGCCGCGGCCAGTTTGGGGGGAGTAGCAATGGGGAATAATCTTACACGTTTCAATCTTCAGAAGTGCAAAACTCCCTCCTATTTCATCTCATCGCTGTCTGTTATTTTTTCGCCCGTAAAACTATAATCTTGGCCCCGTTTTTGGCGACGCTGTGTTTCCAGCCACAACCGTGTTCCAGTAAGTCTCAGTTGCTGAAATCAGCCGTATCTATCAAGGCTTACCACATCGCAATAGACTTCCGTCACGTCAACCTCATTCTGTGGAAAAAATATCCTTCGGATTGCTCGCTATCACTCGGAATATCTCACCTAATCCACTTATAATTTTTATTTCAAAGTGGTTGCGCAGCTATGCTCATCACACGAGGATTCTCCCTTACCAACTTCGTCATCGCCTCGTCCGCTCTATGTTTCCAAGTTTTTGTCTTGTACCCATGGCACCATAAATTAGATGAAGACTTTCAAGATCTAAAGGCAGAGCATCTGAGGGTTCTCCATGGAGGCGAGAAGGCTCGTATGGCCGAGCTGAAAGAAATAAGGGAGGGCCTCAGCACTTTGAAGAGAAATTCAAAATGAGATGGTTACAGTTTTTGTCTACAATTTTCATCTCCGCAAAATATGCGCGAGTAGACCAGACTTTTTATAGAGCATAGAAAAGATTATGTTGCGGGAAGATGATATAGACGATCTGTGATTACTACTGTCTACCAAGTAACCCATGTGAAGTTCCTTCAAAATGACATTAAGAACTCGATATCGAGGTTCCCTACTATTTCCACAACGCGTCAAAAACAAAGTCTACGTAGTATCGAATCAATTACTATCTTCGATTCCCCCCACATTTATCTGCGGAGTTCGCTCGGACTAGAAGCATGCGGTGGCGGTGTTACGTGCACGCAGGGCCGCCCAATCCAGGGATTTCGGGTTAATTAGAGACCTGGGCAGCGTTCACCTTCTTCCACGCAGCCTATCCTCGCATCTATGTATCCAACACATACAAATTAGAGCTTCTGAGTGTATGATCAGGACCTATGCCTTGAATCTACTACCTAGCACATTCTATTGTGCAGTACCCCTTCGACTCCACCAAGTCTGTTAAATGCCATGGCCGCTCCACCCGCCAACACGCAGTCGATGAGGCTCGATGCAGCTGCGCCGAAGACAATGCCTACGCGTCCTGGTAAGCTGACCGGACTGCAGCTGTACTCTCGATATGCCTTCGCAGGAGCAATATGCTGCTCAGTAACTCACGCGGTTCTCACACCCGTTGATGTGTCCGTCCCCCCACGCTACACCTCCCTACCAAATGTGCTAACCAGCGATGCTTCTCTAGAATCAAAACCCGAATCCAGCTTGACCCTGCCACATATAACAGAGGTTTGATAGGTACCACGCGACAAGTCGTCGCCAAAGAAGGCGCTCAGGCACTTCTCACCGGTCTCGGACCAACAGTCGTTGGATACTTCCTTCAGGGAGGCCTTCGATTCGGGGGCTACGAGTTCTTCAAAAGACAGAGCATAAACTATTTCGGCGATGAGACAGCGTCGAAAAACCGCACAGCCATTTACCTCACATCAGCCGCACTCGCTGAGTTCTTCGGCGACATCGCTCTCTGCCCCCTCGAGGCAACCCGCATCCGCCTAGTAGCCGAGCCCAACTTCGCCCGTGGCCTCGCGAGCGGTTTCACCAAGATAGCCAAGCACGAGGGCATCGGGGCGTTCTATTCCGGCTTCGGGCCCATATTATTGAAGCAGTAGGCATTTTCTGTCGTCCGTTATCTAATGATACCGCCGCGATGCAGCTTAATAACCGGTGAAAGATAGGGTCCCATATACCATGGCCGCATTCGTGGTCTTTGAAAACGCGCAGGCTGTCGCGTATAAGGCGGTCGAGAGGTCGGAGATCTCTAATACGGCGCAGACGGCTATAGATTTGGGCTCGGGCCTTCTGGCTGGGTTTGCGGCGGCGATCGTCTCGCAGCCTGCGGATACTATGTTGAGCAAGATTAATAAGACTAGAGGTCTTCCTGGGGAGGGGACGATGAGCCGGTTGCACAAGATTGCGAGGGAGCTTGGGGTTCGTGGCAGCTATAGTGGAATTGGACCTCGCTTGGTTATGGTTGGCGGTATGGGTGCTGGCCAGTTCGCGATTTATGGTTCTATCAAGAAGGTATGTGTGCTCTCTCCGATAGATGCTAACGTTTGATAAACTAATACAAAGCAAGGCTCTTGGCGCGACCGACGAATAGACATCTTGGATGGGGCGTCGAGCATTATTGTTTTAGATAGAAGATGGGTTTGCAGCGCCCGATTTTACTGAGAAGTCACCTTGGTAGGTGCTGTAAAAAGAGATATTAGAGAATCGCCACTCTGCATTACCATGCACTCCTTTCGCGATGTTCTAGATTACTTTGGTTAGAGGGTTATAGTACCCATATCTATACAAGTACTATACCCGCTAATAAGTGCGGCCCCTTTTAAAACGCTCCATCTGAATCGTACAGACCAACCCCTGAAGTTTGAGTGCAGGCGGGGAAGGATGATGACCGGAATGGGCCAGCATGCGTGCTTTCAGGACACAATAACCAAATAACGTTCGTGCTTTGCCATTCCATGACATACCGCCAGAAATAACATATGCATCACCATGCTCCACACCCAAGCACGAGCACGCACTCCAACCTCTCCTCCACACACCCACCCCGCACAATCTCACATCACATCACATCACACATCCAGACCAAAACAACACGGCAAAAACCTTCATACCAGTAGTCATTAAAGACGCCTCTCCCCAACAAACACCGTCATCGTCACCATCCCATCCCATCCCATCATCTACTTCATTCATTCCATCTCTCCGATTTCCGAACTCAAACTCAACACCTAAGCAGCAGCCGGGAAATCATTAGGCCAGCACTTCTCCTTCGGCCACGTCTTCTGGTCATGCGTCTCGGCGTGGACCTGGAGCTGCGTCTTATTCGAGCTCACGATCTCCTTGCGGCAGTTGGCGCACTGTGAGTCTATTAGCCTCCTATCCTATCTCATCCTATCCCGTCTTATAGTTTCCTTTCCAATCCTTTGCTTTTGCGTTCCTCGTACAAAAGAGACCACCCCCCAAAAAAATTGCCCGACTGGCTGGCTACCCGCCACGCGTCACACCCGCCAGGCACCAGGAACGTAACCCCGTGACCCCGTGACCGCGGGGAGGCAAAAACCCGCGCAACAGAAAAGGAAGAAAGGACAAAACGGAGAAAGAGTGAAAGACATACAATAGAAGTAGGCTTCGGCGGCTTAACAGGGAGTCCATTAGCCTTAACCGGCGCACGCGTACCAGCTGCATCAGCCTTCTTGTGCTCGCGCTGGACCTGTGGCGGATATTAGTATCTTGCTGCTTTGCCGCGCGGCGCGGGCGCGGGGTCTGGCGGACTGAGGGCTGAGGGCGGTGGGGTGGACAGGACTCACTCTGGCTTTCTTGGAGATAGGCATTTTTGCAGTTTATTCGTTCGGGATGGAGGAGGTATGGGGAGATGAGAGAGGGTGGAGAGATGGAGGGGCGGACGAGAGAGGTGTGTTTATTGCTTTATGGAAAAGTAAATCTTTTGGTGGGGGTAACACGTGATGATAAGCTTTTTTTCCCTTTGAGTGGGTGCGGTGGTGGTAGGGTGAAGGGAAAAGTGGACTTGCTGTTTCTGGTGGTGGCGAGGCTGGGAAAAGGTTATAAATTGCCTGATTGGGTAATGGGTGGGCGGTGAGGGGCGTGGCTTTGTGCCAGTGTTAGTGCCAGCAGCCAAAACAGAACAAAAAAACACTTGCCATGGAATGCATGCATACTGGCGATTTTTAAGTGGATGGGCTCATAAGATGGATCATTCATTTCGCAATAAAATCTACTTTAATCTTGGTAGACGTGAAATAAAGGTCGGAACTATATACAAACACCACTCCACACTGTACAAAACAAAACCCCCCGAGGCATTTCTCATATCTCTTCCCATTCCTTTCCTTCTTTCTCCTCCCCCCCCC
>JPJW01001877.1:0-13884 GCA_000750755.1 Pseudogymnoascus sp. VKM F-4513 (FW-928)
GGGGGTGAGGTATTCGTTTGCGTTTTTGCAGAGGGCGGAGGCGGGGACGAGGTTGAGGGGAATTAGGGCGGAGGGGATTCCGGTGAGGGAGGAAGAAGAAGAGGAGTTGACGAGTGGGGAGTGGTTGGAGAAGAAGTTTGGGATGTTGAGGGCGAAGACGCATGATAGTGAGCAGGAGTGGATTTTGACGGGGAGGTAGAGAAGGAGGGGGGGATTGGTGGTGGTGGTGAGTCGGTCAGTCGGGTGTGAAGATTTGAAGGTTACAATATGATGATGATGATGGATGTTAGAGTTGTTTCTTCTTTTCGAGTCTTGGGAAGAATTTATCAGATTTTTATTTATTTAAACAATAGCTATTTTCCACAAAATAAATTGACAAAGTGTCAAACAAAGTAGGTGATTTGCGCGACAATTAAAATATAATAAAATCAAGCTCCACGCCCTTTTGGACGATGTCACGTTGTTCGTTGTTGTCGTTGTCGTCGTCGTCGTCGTCCGTGCTGCGGCCATCGCCATACAAGCTTTCGCACTAGTAAACGACGCTTGTACACAACCAGCACTAGTCGCGATCGTGATCGTTTGATCGACCAGACTAGATTGCATTACTAACGCTAGGGTAATCTGGCAGGGGAGGTTATGTCAGATATCAGATTCATGAATAAGCAGAGTAAGTACTCGTAGATTTACAATCACAATCACAATCACGTATAGTTTACTATTATTGTTGCTTATAGACGAAGGAGCGATGTTTTATGAAACAAGTGTGACGACTTGTGCTTGTTCACGTGCATTTACTGTTGTAGTTGTAACTGTACTGTGCTGTAGACTCACATCACCACACCCACACACCCACATACCCACCTAACTGCTCCTGTACATTACATATCCAGCCTTACGAAGTCTATATTTAGTATATCTATCACCACTTTCAGGCTAAAATGTGTAAACACCTGGTTGTCAGGGGGATTACGCCGAATAATAGCGAGACGGCGAGGATTACGCCATCTCTGTTCGTTTTTGGTTGTCGCTCAATTTGTAAGACGGGGTGATGATATATGCAGCGCACGACATTTTATCAGTGTTTGTCACCATTCTGTAGTTATTTCGTCACTATTACTGTACTGTACATACTGTATGTACTAACAATGAAAGGAAGGATGTTGGACTCAGCCGCTTTCAGCTGTCTATTGCGCCGAGATGGGGGGGAAGGGGTGAGAGGAGGCAGTACAGTACAGTAGTAGAAGACTGGGCAGGGGACATGACAGTGGGCGGGACTGGGGTGTGACAGTGGACTTGACAGGGGATGGCACACTGCGGGAGAGAAATGGAGTGCGACAGGGAATGCTGATGGCAGCGGGACAGGGATCGGGATGGGGGACGACTGGGGGATGGGGGATGAGTGGGGGATGAGTGGGGGGGAGTAAGCCTTGTGGACCCCTCACCTGTATGCGTATGTGTATGCGTATGTGTATGCGTATAATCTCACCAAGTCTAGCGTTAATACGTATACGTTGTTAATAATAATTATCTCTTTGTGATTTGTGATTTTGTGTCTTATTGACGCCTGACATGACATCGAATTGGGGATATGGATTAGGGATATTCAGACATCTATCTGTCAGCTCCTTCCTTCTTCTTATAAATTCCAGATTAGGTGGTCACAGCAGTATTGCAGTGATTGCAGTATTGCTGACTAAATGCTTGAAAAGAAGTGTGGAAGGTAGCTTACAATAGCATTTTCTTTGTTTGTTACTTTTGTTACTTTGTTACTTATTATACCCAAGGTAGGCATGCCGAATAGAGTAGGTGCAGGAACACCCGCATGAATTGCACATGAATTGCACCAACTGAGTCAAACAAAGGATTCACACAGCACAGAGAGATTCTTCGTTACTATTTGAACAACAACAATATCCTCGTCAAAGTCACCTTCTTCATCACACTACCTACTGCACAACCACATCTTCGCACTTCTTCTCTTGTCTACGTCTTCCAATAAATACTCTCGTCAACCCTCACCAATACACTCTTGACCAACACTACCAACCAACATCTATCCTTCTTCCTCTTCTTCATCATCCTCTTCATTTTCCACCTTCTTCATAACCATCATCACCCTCTTCATCTTCCACCTTCTTCCTCACAAACTCTGATTTCCATGAACAAATTGAGAGCCTTCTTTTCCTCCAGAAAGAACCGCAAGACCACAACTGCAAATATGGCTGACACTATCAAGAACGTCATCGTCATTGGCGTAAGTCCCCCCCCCTCCCCCTCCTCGGAGATATCCTCACCTCTCACCTCTCACCTCCTCCGCCTCACATCATCTTCACCTCGCACCAACTTCACCTCACATCATCACCACCTCACCTCATCTCTATCTCACCTCCACCCTGTCCCACCCACCAACTAACACCCACCCCAGGCCAGCGGCAACATCGGCGGCGCAATCTTCAAAGGCATCGTCGCCTCCAACAAATTCACCGTCACCGTCCTCACCCGCCCCGAATCCACCGCCACCTACCCCGCCGGCATCAAGACCATCCAGTCCGACTACAGCGAGCAGAGCCTCGTCGATGCCTTCCAGGGCCAGGACGCCGTCGTCTCTGCTCTCGGCGCCGCCGGTCTCGCAGAGGAGATCAAGATCATCGATGCCGCTGTCAAGGCTGGCGTGAAGCGCTTCATCCCGAGCGAGTATGGCAGCAACTCAAAGAATGAGAAGGCTACGGCTTTGATCCCGTTCTTTGGACTCAAGGCACAGATCAATGCCCACTTGAAGGAGCAGGAGGCCAAGGGCTTGACCTGGACTGGAATTGCGGCTGGACCAATGTTTGACTGGGTGAGTTTCTCCATTTTCCTGACATCCACTTGCCGCATTTCGCCCACACGATTGACCATATACTAAACCACTCGTAACAGGGCATCAACATGGGCCTCGTCGGCTTCAACATCCACACCAAGGAAGCCCTCATCTTCGACGACGGCAACCGTCGCTTCTCGACCACCAACCTCAGCCAGCTCGGCAACGCCGTCGTAGCCGTCCTCTCCAAGCCCGCCGCGACCGCCAACCAATACCTCTACATCGACTCCTTCACCGCGTCTCAGAACGAGATCCTCGCCGCCCTCGAGGCCGAGACGGGCGCCAAGTGGACAGTCACCACGTCTACCACCGACGCCGCCGTGGCGGAGGGCCAGGCGCTGTTCGCCAAGGGTGACTTCTCCGGACTGCTGCTCCTGTTGAAGGCGAACTTCCTGGGTGAGGGATATGGATCGGACTTTACGAAGGATGCGAAGCTGAGCAATGAGCTGTTGGGATTGCCGGATCAGAGCTTGGCTATCACTGTTAAGGCGCTGGTTAAGGGTGAGGGGATCTAGATTTTTTTTATTTTCTAGTTCGTTCTTGCTTGCCAAGGACGCAAAGAAAGGGCGAGGCGAGGGATCGATCGATGAATGGGGGGTGGATGGATGGATCGTATCTCACGCCATTGGCGCCATAGCAGGCAGTAGCAGTAGCGGAAGTAGTTCAGACCGTTGATTTCTCACTCAATGAAACGAATTGAATGAATGAAATCAGTCAACCGTTCCTAACTCATCGTTGTGACCCACCACCACCTCTCGCTTTGCTCAAGGTCGAAGGAAGCGATCGATGTGCGCGGTTCAGATGTGTGAGGAGGCGAGGGTGAACGGTTTCGCAACTGTGCGATTTCAAAGTAGATTACCTCTATATACCACACTAGAGAGAGCCCTAGCTAGAAAATTTGAACGCTTATGGGACCGCTTTGACACCATTTTTCGTAGAATGGTTATATTGTAGTTTTAAAAAGTTAAGAAGTTAGAAGCATCCTTATTGTAGTTTCGTTTTTACTATTTATTATATAATCTATATCCTTACCCAAAAATGTGAATCTAACTTAACCCTATAGCCGAGTTACCTACTCAAGACAAGGATTGCGACTGTCAATTTCTCCCTTCCCAACTCTGCTTTACGACTTTTCAATAGCGTTCGGGGTCAAGTTTCATGTGAGCAACATGCCCACTACCAATCCAAAGCTCGTTTCGAATAGGCATCCCCCGCCTAGCGGCTTCTTCTATGTGAGGCACAATGTCTTTGGCCAGGCAAATGTCATCCGCCTCGCTGTAGATATAACTCCGGACTGCTTCCTTTCTCAACCATTCCCTAGACTTGCGGCCTGAACTGTCCAATGTTTCCAAGCTGATCAAATCATCACAGACTCTGTCTGCCATCGTTCGCAGTCCCAGTAGCCGTGGGATAACATAAGCCAAAAATACCAATATCATCAGCAATACCCTCATAGGGAAGCGAATCCAAAATGGCGACGGGAGAGCTACGCTTAAACCTGCAAGAATCGATTTGAAGCGTGCTCGTGTTGGTGTACTGTCGAGAATGAGAACGTCAACAGGCAATGGATGACCTGTGGTAGCACGGTATTGTCTTGCCAAACATGTGAGATGTCCACTGCCACCGTTTGAGAGCACGTGCGCAAGAAAACCTTGATTTGACCCACCGCTTGGTTCGTCCTCGAGGTGAGCCCGGATGATTTTAATCGCGGGCTGAAGCCTTCGCTGCAGAGCTCTCTCAGAGTTGAAAAAAAAATCAGAGGACGAGGTGCGGACTAGTAATATCGGAGAGGTGGGATATAGATTGCGATAAGCATGCATATACTTCATGATATTTCTTGGGGCCGCATCTGTCCACGAACAGAGGAGAATGAGCTCTGGATTTTTGCGATTCCGAGGAATATTCGTTGCTTGTTCCGAAAGTTGCACTGGATAGAGATAGCACGGCGTCTTTGGTATGTGTATCAATTCTCGAAGGGGCCCAGTATCGAGAGTTTGGGTGTCCATGGTGAATTGGCTGTCCACGTTTTGCAAAATCTGAAAGTATCGAGACAGATATCAACAGCACTTTTGAGGGTAGTATTGAGGGTTTATTTGGGAATAAATAAAGAGACGGGTCTCTACGGTCGGAGAGTCTGCCCCTGGCTGTAATCTGATTTTTCTCCTAGAAACAGGGATTCGTCATTAGGATAGGAGCCGAGACACATAAAAAAGCGTGCCCCGGCTTGCATATAAAACGATTTAGTGATCGATTGAGTCCCGCTATCCTACAAACCATCGTGAGTATCCACTGTTCACTAATCACAACTACAAGCCGAGACACACTAAACAAGTGTGCCGCGGCTTGCATTTTAACAATTTAGCGACCGGTGAGTCCCACAATTCTACAACCAATCGTGGGGGAGTATTCACTGTTCACTAATCACGACTATAAGCTGAGACACACTAAACAAGTGTGCCGCGACTTGCATTTAGAACGATTTGGCAACCGATGACTTGCTCTATTCTTAATCTTTCCAGATGGGATTTATTCGTACAGTAGGTTCGTGGTGCTACATAAACTCAGAAGTTTGCGTAGCCCGTGGGGTGGATTGAGGCGCAATGATGGCTCAGCGTAAGTCCAATCTGAGACAGAAACAGTGTATGCAAGTGAAATTTAAGCACGCTAGCTTGTGCCGCTTTTACATAGAGTACTATACCTACCTCGGGGTTTCTGGCTCTTAGAGTACCATACCTACCTCGGAGTTTCTAGCTTTAGAGTACCATACCTACCTCGGGGTTTCTGGCTTTTAGAGTACCATGCCTACCTCGGGGTTTCTGGCTTTTAGTACGTCAGCTTAGATATAGTTCATAGTTGCACAGACGTCCAACCATAGACAACCTACTGAACGGTTGTCGCCGAGGCGAAATGGGCCTATGCGATGTCAGAGATGTTCCTCGGTAACTTTACTCGCAACCGATTCCAGAATCTACCGTCGGAAACAGGTTTTAGTTTGACGAATGAGAACAGGTTCTTAAACTACGAAGTCAAGAAGCACAGCATACCATAGCAATTGCTATCTTGATTCAACATTTCACTAAGGCGCCATGTAATATTTGCCACGTGCAAGCATGGAACCATAGGGCTCAACCTTCGTCGAGCCATAGAAATTATCATAAATGAAATGATACACTTTTTGAGGATATTACTTATCGCGTACTACACCTTTCAACGAATTTGCTACGCGTCTCGTCCCAATCATATCTCAGAATGTCTCTAAAGAACCGTTAGTCCCCCAGCTAAGCTTCAACCAAATTCGACTACACTTTCTACCTCTGTTGAGTGAAAGACATTAAATCGTTCTTGCAGCCAACTTTCCTTCTTCGGTCTTTTTCGACACAATCCAACATGCGCTCAATTCTAGCGAGGTGGAACGCAGTAATGCCATCAAACAAGGCAACGCCATATTTGCCTTTGTGCTGACCAATATTACCGGCGAGACCGACAGTTGGCACATCGATCTCAAGGAAACGGGTAAAGTTGGGAAGGGTCTAGGGAACGACCCTACTGGTAAGTAAATGCAGATCTAGAACTGTTCTCGATACTGACAATATCCTATTAGCAATTTTCTTGCTTTCTGAGATAGAGTTTGGGGATATGGTTTCAAAGAAGGTCAATATACAAGACCTGTTTATTGCTGAAAAGCTTAAGATTAAGGGCGATGTAGTGAAAGTGACGAAGTTTGACCCCATTATTAAGAGCGCCCAAAGAAATTCTAGGTTATAAGCAGTAAGTAATGAGTGGGGAGATTTTTTGCACTTCAAGAACGGCTGGGCTCCTAAGCATGCAACCCCTTCCGTAATTGTGCAGTGGCATAGATAGCTAGATATATAGTTGTCTTCATTATGCTATAGGGCACTCTTCTCTCCTAGTAGAGTATATTCTGAAGACGATTTAGGTGACAAGTATATTCAACTAGTCAACTCCCAAGTTTAGGCGTGACTTAATCTCTTGTCTCTATAGACACCATTAAGGAGAAAAATTTATCGATGGTCCGGTGGATGGAAAGTTGATTGGGGGTGTAGCGAGGAGGAAATGGGTGAGAGAAGGCGAGAAGGAGAAGCTGGAGGAGATCAATGCGTATATTTTGTAGCCGGTTGATTTAGCGAAGATTTATTGGTTTTTGCACACACAGCCTAAAAGTGCTTAGACGCAGGAGTTGGATGTGAGGGCGCAGAAGGAGTCAATGTTTTCTAAGCTTTGAGGGTACGTCGGCAGACATGGTAATGAGGTTTGGCTTTTTTCAGAGTGGCAATCCAATGGCCATTTAGGATAAGATAGTGGAAATGACCTTTAATTTAAATGTTGAAACCGAAAATCAAGATCCGTATCATTCAGCTTCTTTTGCTATCCTTTTTAGAGATGGTGATTATTAGACTCCATAGCACATTAATGCAAGATCTCGGGCTATAGACATATCCGGATCAAAAATATATAATATAGTAAGGGTCAGAAATCCCAGAACCTTCTCTCTAGATGCCTAACAAGCTAATTTCACAGCTTGCTACCATTAGGAGGAATAATGGATATAGGTTTGTACGGCACTTCGAGATGCGCAAAGACCTGATCCCACCGATCATTTCCAAACCAATTCTTCCTCTCCCCAGCACTATTCACCGCAATAATCCATGGAGCGCCAAAAGCCCCTGTGCTTAGCGTCTGATCAATAACCCTCTTCTTGTTTGACGGCGATACTGCATTCCTTAAAATCTCCTCTAGCTCTGCTTCCGAAAAGATCCCATGCAGGGCTTTGATGATGCCTTCGGTCTTAGAGACGTTGATCCCTTTGCTCCAATACCCGGACACAAGAGCTTCAAATGTAGCCTCAAACTTTTCCGCCTCATAATGGTCTTTAATCCACGTTGCAACCCGTACAGGCTATTCCCAAGTCAGTTCTACTTCAATTTTCCTTCACGGATGGGTAGGAAACTCACATAAAGTGAAGAAATAGGAAATTCTTTCGGTGGCACGACCTTGAGTCCGAGTAAACGGCCTGTCATGTCACTATCTTGAGCCGAGAATGCCTCTTTCCATTTCGGTGTAGGCGTATACGGATTTCCAACGCGCTCACGTGCGCCTCCTAGGAAGAAGGGGACGATGTCGATGGAGACACCATGGGCTTGGAGAAGCGGTCGGTAGCGGATGGTGCTGGTAAATCCAAACCAGGAGTAGGGAGATACTTTGAGATGATATGTTAGTTGTAAGAAAGATGGATGATGGGGAGGTGGACGAACCGCAGTCGACGAAGATCATGAGCGTCCCACCATTTGGTCGACCCATAGTTAACGAATTGAGATATTAGTGTAGTAATTTAATGCCTTCTTAATCTCCTCAATTGCTCTCGGCGTATTTTAAAATAAGTATGAAAATGAACATTACTGAACGAATGTTATAAGAGCTGTATTGCTGACTTTTGGTGAGCTAAGATTGGGGTTTGGCTTTCTAGACAGTAATTATTAAATTTGCAGGGAAAATCCCTCGGTAACCCCTAATTTTGACCTTTAGTGAGATATTCTAGTAGTAGTAGATTACATGGAATTTGATGGGCTCGTTGGTGTGATCGGCTTTGATTACTATTCCATCTCTCATCTAGCTTCAACCTCGGCAAAAGCTGTAAAGATGAGATACTCGTGACAACTCCAACTCCTAACTCCATTCTACATAAAATCGGCGAGGCGTAGGGTGATGCATGCGACCTAACTTAATACCACCTGATTACCTTCAACTCCTCAGTTTTCCTCGGATTTCCCACCATGCCGATAAAACCCACTACAGCACGAACCCGGCAAGCATCGCAGAAGCGCCTCGGAGGTGCGTGCAGGGCCTGCCATAGCCGGAAGGTGAGGTGCAGCCTGGCAAAGTCTGGTCCACCCTGCGCAAACTGCTCGCTGGATGAGATTGAATGCGAGCTTCGAGTTCGCAAGTCGCAGAAGTGAGTCGCGCACTCTGTCATCGTCCCTGTGTCTGCTCAACTAGTGTGCCCTAGGACTTCCACGGCGCCTACACTTTCACGACAAGTCTTGTCGAGGTCATTTAATTTATCCGGTGAGTCTGACCAAAGAGACACGTCTATAACCGTTGTTCCACTACTAGAACCAGCATTGGATACACGGCCGGGTGAATCCCATAGTGCTGCCATAGGGAACAGCAGCATCAGCAAGCTAGACAACTTCTCAGAAGATATAGATGGCACCCATGCCGTTGCTTCGGAGGCTGACGTGGACTTTAGTGAGAGGTCAACTAAGCCATGTTCTGGCATATTTCGCCCATTCCAGTCGCACTTTAGCCACTTTGAAGAAGATGATGCGCTGAACGCAGAGTCGCTCCCAGCGGACACGCCAATGTATGGTATGGAGCCCGTCTCATTTTTTTTTTACCTCACCCGTGTCATGTACACCGCGCCCCAAAGAATTAAGACTGACATTTATAACTCTACCATAGGTGATCCCAAGGGCGTTTGCGCCATCGGGAATATCTGTGAGCCAGAAGGAACAAACAAGAGTGGCCACTTTCTTCTGCCAAATGGCATAGTTTCTTCCCTTGATACTGAAGATCTAGGATACTTACGCCTCAAGGGTGCGTTCGCATTCCCTGAAGCTCGGATACGCGATGAATTGGTTTGGACGTATTTCCATTATGTCCATCCATTCTTTCCCATTGTCGACGTTCAAGACTTTCTGCCCAACCATGAAAGTGCTGCAATGGATAGAATTAGTGCCCATCTGTTATGGTCCATGTACCTCGCAGCATCTAATGTAAGTATACACATGTTCATAGCCCAGTTCAACATTGACCATACTTGCCCATGCTAGTTCTTGGTGGATGATGTCGTGCGGGCGGCGGGATTTTTAACTAGAAAGGAAATGAGACGCTCTATCTATAGAAAGGCGAAGGTATGAACTAGCTCGTCAACATTTTTACACCGTATCATGACTGACGATATGATGTAGGCTCTCTACGACATGCAATATGAGAGAGATAAAACAACGTTGATACAGGCTGTGCTGCTTATGAGCTTTTATTCCTCCGACACTGAAGATAAAACAGGCCCCTGGCATTGGATCGGAGTTGCTATCAGTCTGTGTCAAACAGCAGGACTACATCGAAACCCTCATCCTACGGCAAGTCATATTCCGCAGCACCGTCGGAGACTCTGGCGCCTTATCTGGTGGTCATGTGTCCATCAAGACGTATGGTTCTCAGTTGGCATGGGTAGGCCAATGCGTATTAACTTAGATGACTGTGACACTCAGTTGCCAGTCCCTGATGATTTAGATGCGACTGCTGTAGGTGTTTCAGGGGCACTTCAGGAAAAGTATCTCCCAGCTGGCATGTCTGATTTGTCTCAACTCTTTGCCGAGTTGATAAGACTCGCAATTATACAAGCAAACATACTCTCGACGCATTATCGAGCTCGCCAGGTTAGGCCAAGTATGGCCGATGTAGTGGAGATTGAGCAACGAATATTGATATCACATAAGAAAGCGAGCTGTTTTATGAGCTCCGATAATTCCACAGTCTACTATCACACCTGTCACCTGGTGCTTTTCTTGCAGTACAACTCCTGTCCTGTTATGCTCTATATCCGCTTATCTTTGGTCTAGGTCAGTTCAAATCGTCCTATACCGGCCCTACCTTCTTAACCTATCCAAAAAGGATTCATCGGGCCTCACCCAGGAATGGTGCTCATTAGTGGAGAGGAAATCGCAGGCGGCTGCTGCAGGGTTTAACAAAACCCTCGAGTCCTTAATAATGTCGGACATGATTTCAGCATGTCAGGGTATTGTGTTAGTACCAGTCCTGAGTTCCATATCTCTTTAAACCATGACACTGCTGTATACTGATTGGAGGTAATATTAGTTGCATTGCCCTCGTGCCACCCATGCAAATTCATCTCCTAAATTCAACGTCAAGCAAACCACTTAAAGCGACCCTAGGAAAAAACAGTCTCGACATGGGTATGCTTGTCGCTAATGAACTACGCAAGACGTACTTTGGAGCAGAACTCTTACATAGGCTATTTTCCGAAGCCAGGACACAAATAATGAATCGGAAGACGCAGCAAGAGGCAATTAAGGACATTCAGCCAGTTGAGGTTATAGGCCTCGAGACGCCGACGCCATGCCTATCGCATAGCCCAACACAATCAAACCAGAATCTCATATATACAGATACCATAAGGAACCTTGGCTCTCCTTTTACTGGGCTTGAAGGTGCTTTTAATGGTTTTGAGTATGTATTAACTCGTTCTACCTCTATGCACCAACTAAACACTAAGAGAACCATAGCTTTGCCATGGTGGGATCAAATTTCGACTTTGTTTTCCCTGCAACCTTCGAAGATGATGGTCTTTCAAGCCAGTATAATAGATGGTACCCTGAGTTACCTACAGAAAACAGCTTCTAGGTGGATGAAACAGAGTTACGTTAGAGAGTGCCATGTGGCTTGACGCTACAACTCTTGCCATCTAATATCCTGTAGAGATCAAGCATTAGACGTGTCGGCAGTGGCAGCTAGGCTAACCATGTATTTTACACTATGGCTCGCCGAATACTGATCTAAACTCACGCGTAGCATACTTTATTATTGGTTGGTAGTGATTAAAAAACTTGCTGTTGAAGTAATGCCGCCCCGCTAATTAGTACCGCACACGTAACACGTACCAATCCCAGACCAATTAAGGGGGTTGTATAGGTAATCTAGTGTAGGGGTGAGCCTCGCCTCGCGACTAAAGGCAGCGTCGCCGGTCATGACGCGACATATTCATAGAAGTTCGAAAATACTCAAGACATAATAGATCAGAGGGCTGTAGAGGACAGCTTCAGTACGAAGACCGTCAGGGTAGCTGTATAGAGTTTAGGGTTACGTGGAAGGATACGGCACCGTGGTATATGTGGGAAGCTGCGCTTCTCGACTATTCGCACGTTTCCGTGTGAGCTAGGCGGCAGAAAATTTCTAGATCTGTAAAAACATTTATATAATGGAGCGATATCCCCGCACCCCCCATCCTCAGCTAGGTCTCTCTCGCTCTCCTATCTACAACTTCGCGCTTAGCGTCTGCTCCGCCAGCGCCTCCTCGTACAAGCGGCGTAAGTGGGCGCGGAACTTCTTCGCTGCTTGAGGGCGCTTGAGTTATCCTTTTATAGGATGTTAGTTGGCTTTTCTATATTAGGTAATGGGGGGGAGGGTGTACTCACGTAGGCGTCAACAGCTCATTCTCAATGGTAAACGGCTCTAGTTCAAGATGCACGGCCTTGACCTTCTCATAGCTATTGAACTTGTTCTTCTTGCCGATGTTGTCAAGGTCTCTGACAACAGCGGCGCGGACCTTGCTCTCTGCCGCAGCGGCCTTAACAGCAGCGAGATCAGTAGGATCGATGCTCTTCTTCAGGATGTCGGCGGCGTAGGGTGCGAAGGTGACAGTGTCGATGCCGAGGATGGCAACGAGGAAGGCCTGGGTGGAGTCGCCGTGGACGAAGGCCTGGTCGAGGATGCTAGAGTTGGCGAGGTAGACGTTCTCGATTCGCTAAGGGGATATGTACTCGCCCTAGGGAGCTTGAGGACGTTCTTCCGGCGGTCGATGATCTTGAAGCGGCCAAGGCTGTCGACCTCCGAAATATCGCCCGTGCTGAACCACCTGTCCGCATCGGTCGCTTTGGTCGTCTCCTCGGGGTTCTTGTAGTATTCCCGAAAGCGCACATTGCTACGGATTAGCAGCTCACCGCGCGGGTTTGGCTTGTCGGTCACAAGGTAGTCCATGTCCGGCACGGACTTGAGGCACGCCTCGACGCCCGGGGCAAGACCGCCGCAGTTGCCGGTGGAGAAGTCGCCTGGAAACTGGGCCATACTGACGGCGTAGGTCTCGGTCAGTCTGTATGCCTAGATGAAGTCGTTGCCAAACGAGGCACGGAGGAGCTGGTGCAGGGTCGGATCGAGCGGTGCGCTAGCGCTGACCATGTTCTTGACCCGCTGAAGACCGAAATTACTGGTGAGTCTAGGGGTAAAGAAGCGATCCCAGATCTTGTGCTTGTTAGTCGCCTGCTGGGGCAGATCACCGAGCAGATGGTCAAAATGTCTTTTAAGGAACAAGCCATCCACCTTGGCGGCCCTATAGCACTGCTCAAGGGTTTCACTACTCGAGTAGCTCATGAAGTTGCTAATGAGGCAGTTAATATCTTTGGTAGGCGGGATTTGACACAGACTGGGATGGGAAGGCGCGTTGAGACCTTCCAGAGAACGCATAAGTTTCGTAATCTTGCATCGTTACACCACATCACCAATGTCCACGCTCTTCGGGATATCCAGACGTGCAGTCTCGGAGATGGTGTAGAATGCGCTGTCGTCGCAGCCCGCCAGCACGAGTAGATCCATCGACCCCGGGGAAGAGCTGGACTGCCCAACTCGGAAGACTAGGGGCTCAGGAGCCATCAGGGAGGTCTATGCCACAGCCACGTTGGTGGAATATGCAGGCACACAACTCTGCTATTACCTAATAACACGAGAATGAACCACCGTCAACGCGGCCGCATGTGCGGACAGGCGGCCGATCAATTACGGTGATAAAACCGAGAGCGACGTCAACGTCCACGGCCGGCGTAACTTCGGGCTTCCATCCTCGGGCGGGATTACGGACCGGTGCGTGCGCACCACCATTCGCGATAGTTGGCGCGGAGGGGGAAACGAAGAGAGGGCGACGCGACGTTGCAAAGCGGGGTGGTAGATTGTATGTGGGACGCGGGAAGGGGGTATATAGGAAGAGGACTGTCCGCACTTATGGTGGGAGTGAATTTGCGCATCGATTGGAAGTGTGAGAAACGGCAAAAGGAGAACTCAGCACCCAACTACCCCGCCATATATCCACCATGGCAGCAACGACATCTTCAGCGGCTGCGGAGAAGTCGGGAAACACCGACTCGGCCTCCGACACGGGAATCTTGATTCGGCCTTTCAACCCCACCCCGAGCTCCTGGGACGAAGTTGCAGTC